>JAIZFV010000555.1:0-148998 GCA_021234005.1 Nephelium lappaceum
TATGCCAATACATAGCTTCTTTAGAGTGCATAAACTGGTTGGGGTCGGCAAATGAGCTTGGAGACAACTTTACCTTGAACAAGTTAATTAACTAAAGTTAACCAAGATATTTACTAGCCTGTCTTAACCAAAGTCTGGAAGTATTTAACCAGCTACAGATCCAGAACAGAAGAAGAATCACGATACCTGAAGCAGGACAGAACTGGATTTGCATTTTTGTGGTTGTGGGGTTATTTACAGGCTGTGAATCATATTTTAGAAACAGGTAAATGAAGTGGCAATATATGAACATTTATATACATCACACCTAAATTCCTTGACTAGAATAGAGCTTCTAGGACTCTAAGAATAAGTAAATGAGGAGGAACTATATGAACAGTTAACTGAAGAGAAAATAGAGCTTCTATGACTATGATTGACTTAATTTTATCGCACAATAAGGTTCGATAATATAGGGTTTCAATATATTTTGACTATTATTAAGTTAGGTTATTTTAGTTGCATTTTTGGGTTATCCTTCTGTTGAGTCTTTTGACCATTTAGTAGTTTTCTTTGTGACTGTTCAGTGTTGTTTTTTTGAAATGGACTGACTATTCAGTGTTGTTATTCCAACATTTTACACTGATCATTCGAAGATCCGGGGTTTTTTGACATTTTTTTCTGGCAGACCATAAATGTAGGCCTTTACATTAAGTATTAGAAAAGACTCAATTGTTGAATATGAAATGATTTAATATCCACAATTTCCTCTTATTTTTCCTAGTTCCAGTTTTAGTTTTCACTTTGATTTGGGGTGGTGTTACACTATTTGATTGACCTAATAATGCCCACTTCCTTAATTTTTTATTTTGTTTTCATCTGTTTCCTATATCAAAATACTTATATAAAAAGACATAATTCCGTAATGTTATCCTTTTATAAATAGAATTCTAATAGAACTGCAATACAATGTATAATTAACCATAAATATTTTTTCTTTACTTCAAGCATTAATCTAAAACATATCGGTAGACATCTTTGTGAAATTAAATGTGTAAGACAACACAATGATACTTTTGGAAATAAAGTAAGGCAATTCAATATAAAAAAAAAAAAAATTATCTTTACTATCTAAAAGTACTATGGTTCTTCAAACTGAGAATTATTAGGACAATAGCACAACAATTTAATTTATATTCATCTAAGTTTTTCAATAGCATAAGGGTTGTATATACAGATCGATTGGGAAAAAAAAAAAAAACTAATATTTAGATGAATAATTAAATCCTACTTCCTAAAGAGCCAAAATAACAATACAAAATAACCACAAACAGAAGTATTAAACTATATTATACTTATTTTAAATCACTTTGACTTCTAATAGTAATGTTATACATTATGGATTGTTTGGTCTAACTTAAAGAGTCCATTCTCATCTTTACACTTTCTAAAACTTCTAGAGATTCACAGCAGCTCAAGCACATAACCCCAAATACCCCCATGGCTCAAAACAGTGGTTTTGAGCTTTTGATCCTTGTTTAAACATGCTAAACTAAGGCTCAACAAACAAAGTTTCACTGTTACATGGAAACACTTCTACCCTACTCCATACCCCAAATACCTCCCCCTCCTCCCCAACACCCACAAGAAAAAAAGAAGGAAAAAAAAAAGGGAAGTAATTCTGTCTATGCAATGCTGTCATCAATGCCAATTCCTCATGGTATCCAGCCTCCCAACTTTAAAGGTGAAAATTTTCCATAATGCCACCAATAAGAATAACTCCACACGGTTTTTCAGGAGAACGACAAAAACGTGACCAAAGCCCTAGAAAAACATTTTATTTTCAGTGTCACAGCACATACTAGTTTCCCAAGCATATAGCTCCTCTCATAGGAAAATTTCATGGAGATAAGCTTCAACTGCCTTAAGATTTAAAGAAGACAAAAGGAAAGGACGCTACAGCACAAACGGCCTGGTATAACTCAAATATGGACCATATTTCCAACCCAAGAACCAACAATATATACTTATATTTCTATTATTAGAAGTCAAAGCATAACTCCAAGAACTTTAATTTAACTCAAAAGTCATCCAAAAGTCTTAAACGTTTTTATTTCAGAAGTTCTAGAAATGAAGTTGAGTCTGCTGAAGTCTCAAAGTACTCTTATTTGAATAGCATAGATGTTTCCATTCCCTGACATTTTAAAGTTTCCTAGAAGTTTGTTTAGGCTGTGTGACAAACCTATATACAAATTTGTATGCTTTTCTTTTTAAGTACCCAAAAACTTTAATTCAACTCAAAAGTCTTCCAAAAACTCTAAAGCATTTGTATTTCAGAAGTCTTAGAAATGAAGTTTAGTCTGCCAAAGTCTCAAAGTACTCTTATTTCAATGGTCATAGATGTTTCCATTCACTGAAATTTTTTGTTCCTAGGAGTTTGATTACGCAGTGTGACAAACCTATATACAAACTTGTATGCTGTTCTTTTTAAGTAAGATGAACTTAAAAAATTCAGCATTTCTTTAAATTTCTGTCATAATATTTTACTCAAGTAATGCCTTTGGTTTCCATCAGCAATTCTTACTAATGATTGTGTCATCATAATCAACGGAAGGTGCGGTACCAAGGAAGATCTAGGTGTCATGCCTACGCCCTTACATTTATCTTTCTTTTTTCCACTTAATCCTGAGCAACACTTTACAGCTATAATATAACCAAGAAAACACTATCAATTCATCTATTTGAACCCTTGTTCTAAGACGAACTTCCTACACTCAACCTTAAGCCCTCAAAATAAAAGCAAAGCACCTCAAAGATAGTACTAACATAAAAACGATAATAAAGCCCTCCATTTTGGTCCTACACCATCCCAGAGCACATGCTCCACAGAATTTAACCAAGAGATCACAACCATAGTTTCTTCACTGAGGGCGATCATCCACTGACCTCTCAAATGTTATTACCAACATCTGATCCAGAGGACGTTCACACTTATCTATGAATTTTTATGAAGTTTAGCCATTGTAGCAGCCAAACATAAGAATTTCTTCTCATGAGAAGACAATTTCGGTTTATTTGGTTTTTTTTTTTTCTCCCCTGAGAGAAGACAATCCACCTTAGAAAAGCGATTCACATCAAAGGAAATATGCAGCCTAGCCTCGAAACAAGCCATCGTTTCCAAACTACTAAAAGATGCCTTTTGGTACATCCTACCACCATCGCAATTTAACACCTTCATTCTAAAACAATACAAAATCTACACACTTACGGCAGCACTTTCTACAAAATAACCAACAAGGGAGCTAAGATTTAAACAATCAAAAGCACACATAACAACCAAATCAATATACAACCTAGTAATGCAAACAACAACCACTAACTACTTTCCTGCTTTTAACCGTACATTCTACATAAACATTTCCAATACCTATACCACTCTTCCAGAAAGAAACAGATACCTTCTCAATGTTGTCCATCATAATCCCCTTGACCTCAGTTATTTGAGCCTTCAATTTGGCTAGCTTGCTAATCTCTTCCGGGTGGTTTATACAATACTGCATATGCTCCTTAAGCCTCGGCCTACAAACGATCAACATGAAATCATTCACAATACAAGATTGTTTGTGTTAGAAAACACCATAATCAAGCCAAACACCAACCCAAATTCTCTGTCAAGATTGTATGCAATGCTAAATCGATCTTCAAACAAATCATCATCATCATCGTCCTCATCAGCAAGTGGGTGTGCAGCCTCATCCTTTATACTAGCAGCGTAACGCTGTTTGAAATCATCCTTGACTCGGTCAAGGAACACAAAAGGCACACTCCTCCCAACAGATTCATCAGCAACAACAAGAAAGACTGCATAGAATAGAATAGCATCATAATTAAGAAGAAAATTTAAATTTTGAAGGGAAATTGATTGATACAAGGGAAGAAGAAAATAGTACCGAATCCTGTGTCGACGAGGAAATTGAAAGTGTGAGAATCACAAGAGTAGGTGTACTTGGAGCTATTAGAAGGCAGCCTCTGCAAACACTGAACAGCTATGGTGCTGAAATTGCCTGAATAGGAAGTGTGCTCGGCTAGAACCACGGTTCCTTTGGCAACAAAGCTATATATCAACCCTTTCTGATTCATCTCTCTCCTCTATTAATCAATCCCAAACTTCAAGCTTGAATGAAAGAGAAAACGGCTATATAGCAAAATACGAAGAGAATTGCGAATCTGGAGGAGACGATACAGTCGAGTTGCTTGCTGTTTAAGACTTGCCAAATACGAAGTCAGTGCATCGTGATCCACCGCTATAACTATCTCTTTAGGGACATTTGCACCCGAGGCCCCTAATATTTGATGTAATTGAATCCATATGACATTTTATCCCTAATTGCTAGAATACTAACTAGATTAAGCTATAATCTCTAGATGATTAACTAAGATTTAAGACAAGATCAAGATTAACTACAACTATAACAGTGTGTAAAATAACAAAGAGACTTTTGTGTGAGAACCTAATCGGAAAAACCACGGGTCACTCCAAAATAGATTATCTATGTGGAAACTCTCACCCTACTTTTTTACCTAAAGAAAGCAATACACGAGTTCGAGTATCCACAGCCTCAATAAAAGTCAATTTCTTTTTGATCTCTCATGTGGACCGATTTTCAATGTAGTTTCCTCTAATTAGAGAGTAGACTTCCCACTTAATGTGGGTAGATTTTCAGACTACTCTAAAACATCTTAACTTAGATGGTCTCGGTAGATGAGTATATACATATATTGTATCAAATAAATAAACCCACAAGTCGCTCCCAACCAAGTTATAAAATCCACTAGTTGATAAACATGTACACGCTTTAAATTTAATGAATAAGAACTCATTCCTTTTAGACTATTCCACTTAGTTCATCTTCGACATTGCGCTGATAATCCCACAAGACTTATTTGACGATTAAGTGTATATCCTCAAGTTTTTATTGAGCCCAATGCTCTTATCAACATGAGTCATGTTTATCTACTCTCAAGCTGACTAGTGATCCTTAGACTTCTTAAGAGCTAGTTATAAACTTTTATTCAAGTTATAGCTAGACATAATCTCACAAATAAATGATCTAATGTGAAATAAAAAAAACAAATAGGATTACATATGAGAATGCAACCAACATAGATCCAGATTATGAATGAACAAATATAAAAATGAATTTCGGTCTAAAAATCAAAATCCATGAACCTAATATCTAGAATATGATCTAAAAAGTAGAAAAGACTAAAAATTTCCCTTTATGGAAACTAGATATACAATCTCTATTGAGAGAGACAAAGACGTCCAACTTTTTTTGTCTCTTTCTCAAAGTTTTTTTTTTAATTTATTGTATTTACCTTTTTGTGAGTTTGTTTAGAATAAGAAGGTGGTGAATTCTAGTGGTGACTTGATTCTTGAACTTTTGAGTTGAAGTACTTGAGTTTGTTACGAAGAATGAATTGGGATTTTCATAAGTATGTTCTTCTCGATCTTGAATTCATTTTGCCTTTTGTGAGTTTGTGAAGGTTTAGAAGAAGGAGATGGTGGTGAATCCAATGATATGATGGCTTGATTCTTGGATTTTGAGTTAGGATTTCTAAGTTTGTTTGTTAAGATCTGATTACGATTTTCAAGAGTCTGTTTTTGTTGTTCTTGATTTTTTTTAGGATAAGTTTGAGAAGCATTACAAAAATAAGATGGTGACAAGTCAAGAATAGGTGGTGAATCAAAATGATAATGCCTTAATTTTTAGAGTTTGATCGCGTTTAATATTAGGAACAGATTTTTGTGGAGATTTTCATGAGTCTATTGTTCTTGATTTTTATTTTATTTTATAATACATTATTGCTTCAGCTTCTAACATTAATATCTCAATTAACTCTTAACGGTCAATGGACTGGTCAAGGGTATTTATTTATAATTTTGATAAAAATTCACTCCAAATGCAATTACATCTAAAGCCAAGTAACTCTACCGCAATTTGCCCCAAAAAACACCCGTTCAACGCTTTTAAAAGCACCATGTAATTCCTCTCACAGAGAACATTTTAAGCACTTCGAAAAGCAGAGACAAAGTGACCCAAATAATCCACCAAAACCGTGCAGCACCGGCACCAGAACCAGTCAATGGAAATCGCTACCATCAAACAAAAATCAAATAAAATTTTCATTTCATTTCCGGAATATGAACTACCAAGGCACTTCCACAGCTGGGGGGATATGCATACCCTACAACTCATGAATGCACAGTCATGCGCCAATAGAACACCGATAAAACTTGTGGAAAGGGACATAGTGTGCCCACCAAATGTACAATACATCAATCAAACTATATGATTCCTGTACCGCATGTAATACGAGAGTGGGGCAGACACACTGCACCCATCCCACCCGTAATTTTTCTCATAGAACATATATCACGTTAAAATGATGTTGAAACCTGGGAAAATCAAATGAAGTCGAAAGAAATGAATAACGAATTATAAATAAACACACTTCTAGATCATCTTTAACTTACAAAGTAAATGGTTTATACCGGCACACACCCTTCACAGAGATGCAGCCCAATGAGATTGTTGTAAAACGAACACAGCAGAACTCAGAAGAGTTCAAATCAGGAGTCTCATGATTGGTTCCTTCTTCAAAATCAAATGAATTTGAAGAATGGTATAAACAGGTCATAACAATTACAAGAGCAACATGGGAAGGAACACAAACAAATTCTTTCCAACCCACTTGTTTCTTTCTTATGAATAAATCTTTTTGTTTAAGCCAAACCAACTTTGCTATTTCAGCAGAAGCTGTGAAGAAGAATCAATTGTTGCTGGGCTTCGCCCCAACAATAGACGGAGCTGCACCCCTAGTTGCCTTGACATATGAGGCATAGTCACTGTAGTGCAATGTAAATAGTGTGCTTTGGTACCGGGTTAGTCGAATACGCTTTCGGAGGGACTCGGTGATGACGCCACTGTAGCCTGCTTTACGCATCAGTGAGTCAATTGCCTCCACTTTAGTCCAACCTGAAACCAAGAACCACCAGGATGATAAGAGACTTTTAGGTTATCAACAGAAATTTCTAAAATTTTTAATGCCTGTCAAGTAGACCTTGAAATAAAACATGCTTTGGTGGACTTCGGTTAGCTTCAGTAGTAATGTCAGTTAATGTCAAAAAACCCATGACAAATCTTGTTCAAACCTGGGAATGAAAAACAGCCACTTTGGCATTCAGGAAGCATTTGAGGTACATACCAGAGAGCTTTGAAAACTTCACACATGTCCAGATTAGAGTTTAACAAGAGATTCAGATGTCTAGATTTGAGAAGTACTGTGTGTGCATGTGTACGAACACACATTTAGAGAAACAAGACTCGTGACTTCCCCTCTCAGAAAATACATCTCTACCATTGTTTTCAAAAATAAATGGAAATTCAAATATTTTATCAATGAATCTTTAAACCTTATGAGCACTAGTATTTTAGTTCCAGGCACTGCACCAATCCCACCCTTTTTTCTTAACTTTCAGAAAAAGAAGTTGAATCTATAAAATTAACTCACAATGAGAAGCCAAATTTACCTTCATGGGCAGCCACATCAGGCAGATACGTGGCACTTCGCCTTGTGTTATATTCAGGATCAGTAAATTCAATAATTATACCATGCTTTCCTACCTGCAATTAGGACTCGGTTTAATTAAAAGTGAAACAGTTCAGTTGTTTCTTTTGTATTTTCTAAAAGTAAGAGCATCACTACAAATTTTGATCAAATAGAACTTATGAAGCACCATTAGTCCATTCAGTCTGTCAAAGACTTGCACAATTGTAAGAGGATTACCAAATAAAAGCATTACATGATCAGTCCCTCCCACATAGCTTAATGCAGAAGAACACATTTATCTAAACAACACAAAGGGCCATTGACAAATCAAAATATTCCAATCACCGAAGCATGCATCTGAAAGTAGCTACAGGAGAAAGCACACTTTAGAACTTAAATAGCATTTCTCCCACCATTTCAAGTTTAACAACTTCAGTTGTGCTGTCCCTACCCCAGGGAGATAGTATGATCATGTACCTGGTTGTTATCCTCAACTTAATTGGGTTTTACAGTCCCAAGGGAGATTTATGACTTGTTTATGCTGCTGCTTAGCATAGAAAGTTTTACATACACATCTTAATCCAAATGTTCCAAAAATTAAAACAAGTTAGAAATCACATACCTCCCAATCAAGGTAGTTGTTAGCAGTTTCATAGTCAGTCAGAATTGAAACTGTACATTCCAAATGTGGTAATTCTTTAGCCTGTATAGGAGGGAACCTGCGATCCCTCAGAGCACTGAAAAATACACAATTAAAGAAAAAACATAAGCTACTGCTTTAAGGAAAGGACTGAAAATATTAAAAACAAGAAATAACATCAACAAAAATAATCATCTTATGAAAATCCCAGATGGGAAACAATAGAAATTAATTAAAGCAAGCAAAACAAATGGAAATATATTTCCAATATGTAGCCATTTTGAAGTTTCAGCAACAAATTCCTTACCATCACATTAACTATAAACCACAAAGACAGAGATAGTTAACTCTTCTCAAACTTTTCCCATCAGTGCACTGTCTTGGGGTGTGCATTTTTATGCCGATCTTGTCCTCACTTTAACAAATAAATGAGCTGTCAATTACCTGGGAATGGCCTACATATGGCATTATATATGTACATCTTACCATTCCTGTGGCTAAGAGCCTTCACAGGCACAACCCACCATTCAGCTCATAACCCATTGCAGTAAGATATAAATCCATACATACTTGTCCGCTAGGATAAATACTGGATCATATTACACTTGTAATACTTTTCTATATTACATCACTTAATCTATTCCATTTTGTCAGAAAAATCGTGCAACAAATTAGCAAAAACAAAAATATGACATGGTAAGTCATTCTACCAACACCAATTGCAGACAGGCATGAAATTAAGAATAAAAACCTTAAAAAGCAAAATTGCCACACCTGTCAATGAAAGAGAGAGAGACTCATAAATATGATGAAAGACTCAGCACATATGCGAAGTATGTGTCTTGCAATAATACCTGGTTAGGGCATAGTCCTTAAAGCCATTAATCAAGCAGCGGGCTTCCAGGGTTCCAATGCATCCACGCAAACGAGGCTCCCCACCATTCACCACTTTCTTCCAGGTGACAAACAATGGGCTGGCACCACAATACGATAAGGTTACATGAGAACATCATTTTCAAAACAGTTCTAGACATTTGTTTCTCTATGTAAGATCTTTTAATAATTGTTAAGCAAAACGAAGCATGTGACTTTGCAGAAGACATCAAAACACCAAAGAAGCACAAACTGCAAGGATAAACATAGTGCAGAATCAACTGAAGCAACAAAAATGATACTACAGTTGTAAAATAGAACTGAAACACATGTAAACTAAAATGATGCATTATCACACTTCAAGCATATCAAATCCAATAGAACATGAAAACTGAAGCATAAAACAAATAAAACATAAGTTAAAGACACAAAAGAAACTAAAAATTGTTTGATGAACTCCTAAAGCCACTGTGTCAACAAAATTGTAATGGTGAAACGGCGGAAAGAGTGATGAGAAAAACAAATTTAAAGGCTTAATAAAGTATAATGTAATTGTTTTGTACTCATTAGAAACTTAGTGCCATCATTGCAGCATAGTCTAAATTTGGAAGATAAAAAGAGAAAAATTATCTGAAGGAACTTCTCAAGTTAACATTGCATTTTGACACGACTAAGAAAACATAATGTCTTACAACAGTCAAGTGATATAATCAATCCAAAAGAAAATAACAACTATCACTGGAAAATTATAAACAAGAATTCACCTTCTCAGTCTCTATTTGCATACAGTACTATTACTTTTTATCCGCGCCTTAGAATTATGCATCTGAACAATTCCTTAACTTCCCTATTTCCATGCCAATTCAATTCTCTCAGTTAAGTTCCAGTAGCTACAGGTTGTAATATATCATTTTGACAGACAGATACTTGCATAGGTCATTCCCAATGTTGCAAAATGGGAAATTCCAGAAAGTAAACCTCTCCATTACATTGTGGATACAGCAGACAGAAGTATCTGCCATTACAGAATCCAATGGGTACCTTTTGTAAGGTCATCTTCATGAATTGACAATCTTAAAAAAAAAAAAAAAACACATCTTCATGAAATGACAAACAGACAACAAATAGGACACATGGTGATACAGATAACTTCTGACGCAATTCCTCAGAGCACTTGTCATCCAAATCTTATAGCATACACAAACAATGCAATATAAGATTCACTGTCAACTACCATGATTCTAAAGAGCTGTCCTTCATAATTCCATTTGATTCAAACAGCCACGAATAGCACCAATATAATCGCTAATTTAACATCACAACAAAAGCTACAGGTAGAAGACCAAAGCACTTCATAGGAAAATTATTTCAAGTTATCTTGCACCCAAATGAAAAAAAATAATAATAACAAAAACAAAAGAAAACAAAGGGTCAAGAACCCCAATGAAAATTATTCTGAGGCACTTCCTCAGAGAACGTGTAAACTTTAATAGCTGCTACAACATTTTCCTTCAAGCTCACATCAGTTAACCACAAATTTAATACCCACTACTATTTGTATATAAAGACGACTGAGTTGTCAAATAGAGGGGTGCTGAGATGTGAATTAAAGCTTACTTTGCTCTGTCTTCTACATTCTCTATTATAGCTATCTTTATTTTCTTTGGTTTATAACAAGCTTTTACACATAGGCACACTTCTATTAGACAACCAAACATCTTTGTATGCAAAACCGTGAGGATTAAGAACAATTGAATGAAGTCAATGTGGACAAAATCATGCCTACTTGGTAAGGGAGGCTGAGGCTCATAATCTAGTTGAGACTCTCCTTTAATTGTGAAGTGGCATGTAAGAAACTAATCACCATTAGAAACTTGTTTCCTCATGAATTTAGTCATTCCACACCAGGTTGCAAGCTAGGTCCAACACCATCTACAACAACACCAATCCTGCAGCAGATATAATTTGTTTTCGGCATCATGCCAGCATTCTTCACCCAGGAGCCCAAAGTGCCTTTACATATTCATGAGAACCCAAAGCATTTAAGTCGAATGTCGCTTTTCCTAGAAAACGTAGAGTGATTCTTCAACCAAAAATCATAGAAACTATTATCCAACTCAGTAGATCTCGATAAATTTTAAAATCAACTTAACTAACCAAGGTTAAAGTAAGCAACATAAAATCATCTCAGTTAGCATCATAAACTTTAATCATCCATTTTTCCACATTATGCACATTAACCAACTTCAAAAAGCCCCCAAAACTACCAAGACTTTCTAACAATTTATCTCTCACATCAAGAGCTCATGTCATACCTCCGTTTCAACCCTCTAAAACAAGCCTTTATTAGTTGAAGTAGATAGCAACAACATATCATAGTCATATCCAAAACAACAGTAATAAAATATAAGCCAATGCATTGCAATATAGAAATACAGCACAAGTTCAAGACTTCAAATTTTCTATGACAAAAAATAACACCAGAATTCACATCAAAAACGAGATAAAAGCTGTCACTTTTACAACACTCGAAGGGAAAACTAACAACGTAATAACAGATTCAGTGGTCACACAACGCATTTGACCACTCTATTTCATCTAATCGAATGATCGAACAACTTGTAGTACATAAAATTATATTGAAATAAATAAATAAATAAACACGAGCAAACAGAGTGAAATTTAACCATAATTGAAGCAGAAACCAACAAGAAGAGTGATAAAAATCGAAGAGAGAGAGGCGATCAAAGAGAGAGAGAGAGAGGAGAGTACTGTTGGCCTTCATCAAAAGCAGGAGGAGGAGCGTCTTGGCTGTTGTAGTGAGCCACCAGAGTGTCGAAACAGTAGACCGCCATTTCCCGATTCGCCGACACCATTTTCCTTGTCACAACGAATACGACAAAATCACCAACCCAAGCGGTGCCCTCCTCTCTTCACGTAATGTGTCTCTCTTTGCTTTCTCTCTTTCTGTTGATTTCTATTATGTTTTCTTATTGGAACTGCTCAGTTTTTATAGGAGAAGACGGACAAGGGAAGAGAAAGACCTCATTTTATTTTATTTTATTTTATTTTATTTAGTTAATTACTCAAATGATACGGAGAGCATATTCCATTTAAGATTTAATTGAAATTTAAAACATTTTAGAAATTTTACTGCATTCAATTAAGATTTGCAAGAGCCCATTAATTTTTAGTTGTCTTGAATCTAAATTTGTATAGAATATATTAAAATTTATAAATTATGTGTATTCCTTTCTGATTTATTTGGATGTTACTAAAATCAAAGTATATTCAATTTCGACTTTTAAAAAGTCATAACAAATTTAAGAGTATTAAAAAAAAAAAATCAATGACTTTATAGATTTTATATAAGTTATGAAATTCAATTTTCAACATTGACCCGTGTATTTGACTCGTAAATGAATTTTTAGTCAATTTTATGATTTTTTCAATCTTCATATCATTTTTTTTTTTTTACATTACTAATATTGTATTGATATGAATCTCTATGATACGACTCAAAACTCAATTCTAATTTTACTCAATTTTCTAATAGACATGAGAGAATTACTTATATTAAGTAAGAAAACTGTCCACCAATTGAATGAATATTGTAGAAATTTATCCACACATATATGGGTTAAAAGATAATTGTCTACTTTCCGTAGACAAAGGTACTCCAATCATATAATTGATTTGAAAAAAGAGGGTAAGATAGAAGAGGTTACCATCACATCACTTCATTTGAGCGGAGTCTTCATATCATTTTATGTACGATAATATGTGAAATATTATTTATGTAAAAGATTAAATTGATTAAAAATGATTAAAAGTTTATTTGGATTAAATTATACAAATATATGTTGGATTTAAAATGAAACTTGGTTTTTTTTTAAAAAAAAAAATAGCTCTTATAACTTTCACTTAGAAAATAAATTGTTGTTTTGTAGTTAAATTAGTTTGTGTTTCACAATCTTTAAATATACGTGATTGTGTATCTTTACAGACTTCAAAATATTGAAGTTCAATTCAAATATATATTATAATTTGTGTAAATAGTTATTTATTTCTTATTATGAAAGTAGTTATTTTCTATTCATATAAGTAAGCATTTATGTCGTACAAAACTACAAATAGAAACATACGATACATTTGATTTCAGCCAAAGAATTAAATATTGGTTTTGATGAAAATATCAAATGTGTAGAAATATAGGTGAAAATATCATGCCAATAGTTATCTTCTAAGTCTTCATGTGAATAGATATCTAAACTATATAAATAGTATTTGATTTCAATAGGTCCGGATATATTTATAATATAAGTATATGGAAATATAGGTGGACATACCGAGAATATTCTTAAAATATAAAAAATATATGAAAATATTTTCAATATCAATCACTCCAAAGTAAGAAAAATATAAGAGAGGGATATTAAGTATTATTTCAATATTTAATTCTTGATGTTAACTTTAAAATAAATAATCAGTTGAAAAAAAAAAAGTTTAAAATAAATAATTTGTATTTTAAATGGAAACTTACGTAGTTACGTTACGTATGGGATTTTAAAAGGAATTGGGGGTGTGATTCCGGGACTGGCCTTCCTTTTTGTTGAAAAGGCGAAAATACCCCTCAAGCTGCGTTCCTTTTGGCTGCTTTTGCTCTTTTTGGGTCTATGTGGGGCCTACTTTTCATAAATCTATTGACATTTAGTACTGCAATACATTATTGACGTTTGGTTCCTTTTCCACTTCAAACTTGTTAATTACTACTAATTAATTTCCAAACATATTAATAATTATCGGGTGCGGTATCTCGTATTATTTTTCAGTTTCGAATCCTGATATTATAAAGTGATGTCGAATGTCTTTGTAATTTTATGGTCTGAATTTTATAACAAAGCTAAACCACTCATAAAAATATAGAATTTCTCATATAATTAATATAGATATATCATCGTATGAATTATATGAATTTAGAATATTGTCAGATTGAATTAAAGTTTTTGTCATTAAAGTCCAATCTATTTTTTGACATAAATTATACTAACATTTCTTTCTATTTTTTTTTTACGAAGAAAGAGAGATTAAATTCATAAAAATTTATTTATATTTTTAATTAAAGTAAGATTTAAACTCTTAATCTTTTAGGATCGATAAAGACTTTTAATACTTAAAAATAACGTGTAAACTATTCCAGCACTTAATAATTGATATAATATAAAAAATGCACGTGTTGTACCGAAACGAGTTACTTTAAGGGGTTGTTTCTTAATTTGTAATCATTAGTGTTTGAAATAATTGGTGCTTTGAATTACATTAATCGAACAAACCAAACTAATAAAGTTGACTATTGTACATAGAAGGAAGACATTGATTGGATAAATTTAAAATGGATCTTTCTTTAAAATAAATTAACATAAACCCAACAAGACTCAAGCCATCATTATCTTTATTTATTATGAAAACGACATTTTTAATAAAAGTAAATGGGAAAACAGAATAAAAATAACCAATTTGGTGGATGAATGATACAATTCTACACGTATTCGAAAGCTCATCGCGTCAATCAATCAATAAAGCCTCCATGACACAAGAAGGTACCACTTCAACTCATAATTAGATTAATACTCGATCAGTGGAAACAGAACGTATAATATATCTGTCTACTCAGACAAAGTTATGTTACATGATGTATCATAATTTATTAATTATATATTATTTTGAATTGTATAATATTTATAAATAAAAATTAAAAGAAAAACATGAATGAATGTATATATATTTCTCCGTTATCTCATCCCACCCAATGAGTTTTCGTAATTTGTTAAAAAGACCTATATAAGAAAAACGAAAATAACAATTTATGGTATTTTTTAGTTTTCCACAAAAGAAGCAAAACAAGGAGGCATCTAGGAAATTTGTGTTAAAGTCATAAAGTGATTCTGCAACAAACCTAGTAAATTGTGACCAACTTTACAACCCGATGTGGAAAATGATGTTGCGTTACTTGTTCTCCAATTATGGGGTCGACGGTACCACCTTTTATTTCTGACTAGGCTTCATCATCATGGTAG
Source organism: Nephelium lappaceum (assembly GCA_021234005.1). Lineage (NCBI taxonomy): Eukaryota > Viridiplantae > Streptophyta > Magnoliopsida > Sapindales > Sapindaceae > Nephelium > Nephelium lappaceum. The sequence continues at coordinate 15,184 of JAIZFV010000555.1, forward strand.
GTAGACATGTCAGATGGATGGTTTCAACTTCGAAAAAGACTTCACTAATCGCTAATGCATCCACACCAATCATATCACATCTCAATTGTGACTAGGTTCAAAATGCTGGTGTCGAGTATCCCACACCTTTACTAAAATTTGAAAACTATAACACCATATATCCAAAACTTCATATCTCAATTTTTGCATCCGAATTGATATCAATTCAATTTAATGTACTTCCATGTGATGGTAAAATGATATCATAATAATTAATATGCATTCACAATCCATGTACTCCAAATCTCGTCTTAATAGAGTGATAAAATTGAAATACTATCCATTACTATAAAAAAAAAATGAAGATTTTTTTATTTTTTATTACTAAAATCAGACCAAAGTACTGTTAAGACCAGTTAAAAGCAACTCACACAAATGAAAAAAATGCCCACATGTAAAACATATACGAGTAAAACCCATGACCTTCACATGAGTAAATTGTTGTTTACAACCACGCCACAACCTCTTGTATCACATAAAGAAAATGAAGATTGTTACCATCTACAAAGCTTAGTTTTCATTTAAGAGATTTTGCAAATTCTCAACCACCAAACTTAAAACAATAAGACACCATATCATTGTATCAAGTTACACTAATTTCTTTATTTTCTTTCAATTAAGAAATCTACCAGAAACAACTACTAATACACAATTCTGGGGATATTAATTCAGTCGGAATCATGTCTCCTCTTCTCCTTGTCTTTCCTATACTTCCTCTTGTCATCTGAATCACGAGAATGACGCTTCTCGCGTCTTTCATGCTTCTCAGGCCTTTCATGCCTCTCATGTTTCTTCTCCTCGCGCCTCTTTTTCTTTTGGCTGCTCTCCTCCTCCATGTCATTTTTTTCAGTGTTCCTTTTTTTCCGTCTGCTTTCGTCACCTGATTCATCTTTTTCAGGATTCTGAACAGGTGGATTGGGAACAGCTGACTCTACCACCTCAGTCGAAACCTCCTCCAGACTAGATTGAAGTGTACTGGGATCTTCCCAAGGGCGAGGTGCTCTGGTAAAATCCCAAATAAATTAAAAATACAAGGTAACATGCTAATTAGGAAAACCTGATATCAGGAAACCTAGATGGTAGATGGTTGAAATTATCAAAAATTCAAAGTAAAATGTAAATAAATAAATAAAATTGAAACCAATGATTTTAAACATTGAAAGTTTCACATTCATCACTTAGCCTATAGAAGCCACATATAAACAAGAAAGATAGTAAAGTGGTCTGCTGTCAGAAAACATAACCTACTTCCCATGAACATGAATGGATGATTAAAAAGAATTTCAGATAGTTGGTGCCTAGGTATAGTCACAGGCTAAAAGATCATGTTTACTTATCAGTGTTTCACAATGTCCAGATGAGCTCCCAACCAGCAAGCATAAATAAAAAACGATGTCTAGTATCCCATGCCCTAGTTGGAAGATGACACTCGTATCTAACCAATCTAATTCTTATCTTCTTTACTATATAGGTACCAGTTAACAAGCCATCTGTCTCACAACTCAAGCACCAAGTTGGCCATGCCTCAACCATCTAAAGTGATATTTTTCTACAGAAGATGAACCTACTAATGCACCAAGCAACCTGACCGAGACAAACACAATAGGGTCATGAACATGTCAAATATTCTGGCTATCATTCTTGTTAGCCAGTCTTAAGTCAAACCAACAATAATTATCATTTATGTTATGTGTTAACCAATAACAACAAAACCAAACAAACCCCCCAAAACACACACAAGAAAAACAATTGAAAAGAGGGGAAAAAAAGAACAGAAGCTGTAAAACATGTTGGCAGGAAAAAAGTCAAGGTACAAATAAATTCAGTTGCACTTCAAATTTCTATATATACCTTGTAAAACCAAGCCCATGAACCCATGCTGCATCAGCATGCCCTGAGCCCATGTCCTCAGCAGTAGAACCTCGTTTCACAAGTTCTGAAAGCTCATGCTTATCAAGTCGATTGCCTTGAGGTCGACTAGCACGCTTAGGAACTAAGCCAAGAGCTTCCCTCATGGCTTGCTCCTCCTCTTCTTTGATTCTTTTTATCTCGTCTTTCAGGGCATCATCTGAACTTTGACCTTTTTTATCTCTGGTGTACCAGTGTAGATCTTTCCCTGCCAAAAATTATAACAGGAACTGTTGAGACATTGTTTATAGAACTCAATCCACAAGAACAAGCGTGCAGAAGTAGTTGTGAAAGAATTTGCATAGTAGACTTAGTAGTTGTGGCCAACCAGACTTTAGGCTCCCATACTAATGAAAATTATAAATGGTGAGTAGTCTACTTCCTACAAGCAATTAAATATAAACATTCAAAAGACCAAATAATCAAACAAAGCAAAAACCAAATAATCAAATACTTCAAAATTAATTCAGCAAAAATAATTAATTCATTCACAGCTGTTTTGTTAAGCCATAAATCCATTGTTTCTTTACTAGTGCTTGTTTGCAACTTTACATGTTTTTAGTTTTGCATTTGAAATTTGAACTTTGAATTTTTGTTGTTGATAGGTGCCTAGACGCCTAGTTGAACTTTGATGATGATTTTTGTTGTTTGCATGTCGCTAGTTTAGAATTTGAAGATAATGAGTGATGACTGGATGTTTATTCTATGAATTATCTCTTATTATTGTTTGTCGTTTATGATTTTACAATATTTTGAGCTTTTTTTCATAAAAGTGCGCCTCACTTCGCAAAGGCGCCTTGTGCCTCAGGCTCCAAGGCCTTTTGTGCCTTGGTGCACCATGCGCTTTGTAAAACTATGTGTAGATCATTGAACGCAACACTTTGAATAGTTGAAATTGCAACTAACATTGGTTATTTCCTTATATTAATCATGAATATAAGTATATAACATATAATGTCAAATGCTGAAGTGCTTTGTCCAACAATTACAATTTAGATCATTCAAAACCAAAAATGAATATTATAATTGGATATTATAATGCTAAAATGCCATATACAAGAATAACAAAATGCTACCTTTCTGCCATCTTCCCACAGGAGCCTTGATGCTATGACCGAGAAAATTCTCACGATGTTTGTCGACCTTCACATCCTCCCAACTAAATTCTACACATAACAAGAATATATGTTTTTCCATAAGCTGATAGAAACCACAAACCAACCTTAAGATGCAAGCATAAAGAAAACTTCAAAAATAATTGGACAAAATTGCAGAGCTGTTAAGTTTCCCAAACCAACAATTGGCATAATAAAAAATAAAAGCACTAAGCAAACATGAATGTAAGAAATGCATGACTAGTGGAAAACCTACGACATCTTAAACTTGCATCATATTAAGAGTCCTTTCTTGCTTTTAACTTCAATTTGATGAGGCTAGCCATGTTGCTAAAGAGAGTTCTTTCACCTCGAATGAAAGGTTTTACATATCTAAAAGCACCAAATGCAATAACCACCTGAATCATCATTTATAAAGCAACCTTAATGATCAAGCTAAAAAAAAAAGTGGATATTCTCCTCCCTTTCCTTGGCCTCTCTATCACTCTCTCACGTGCACACTATTTAAATGTCAAAGCCTTTCACCTCAACAACCCACGCAAGCCATCTACAGTAAATACACTTACTTAAAAAGAGGAATACGTAAATACAACAGAGAATTACAACAAAGACTTGTCAGATGCTTGGATGGACATAGGGTGCAAGCATGGCTCTAAAGCAATTATCATCATACTCATGCCCAAAAGATGAACAGCTGAAGTCAAAAGCTAAAGCAAGGGGATAAAACAGAATTGCAAGAAGTCAAGATAATTTCTTGAATAGTCAAATGGTTGAAAGAAAATGAAGTAGATGCCGGTGCTGAATGTTTTGGTTCAAAGGTATTGCTTGCTTGTCAAAATGGATTAATGGATCAACTTCTCATCTGCAGTTTATTCTATTCACTCAACAAGAACCAATCTCACTTTTGAGCTTTCAAAAATTACGGTAGGACGCAGGAAGACTTTCTAACAACATAAGGAACACAACAATATCAGTAGATTCAATATAGGAAAACACTAAATTGCATTCTTGAATAGCAACACAATATCCTGCCATATAGATTGTTGCCATCTCACAAAGAGAAGCCTCTCCGATGAGACTGAGAAATATAATTTTGTAAATCATCACTTATGACCACTACCAATGTCAAAATTTTACACTAATTAAGGTTAATTGGATTCCAAGAAATAATAAGGCTAAAAAGAGTTTAAATTTGGCATCACAAGCTCAATTTATTTGTCTCTTCTCCGAATATGCTCGTCTTTGAAATCATTACCTCACATTGCCATCATTCTTCTAGTTTCTTTAAAAAGAAAATTTATAATTGGTGAAATGTAACAAGTGCAAGTAAAAAAATTCCAGTGAATACTTCAAAAAAAAAAAAAAAAAAATTCCAGTAAATAAAGTTGTTGACATGAATAGGCATAGCTTGAACTTTGAAGTGCCATGAATCAATGACCCACCAAACCCACTTCCATATAGAAGGTTTGTGGTCTGTTATTCAAACCCTCATGGTCATCTTCTTCCTTGTCATATTTCTTTTATTACTATCTACAACGACAACCAAATAGACAAACGAACATATTTGACCTGCGACTAGGGTTTGCTATATAGAGTTCATAAATCAAAGGCGACCCAGAAGTGAATCAATGAAGAAAACTTAAAACCCTAGAAACGGAGAAATTGAAAGGCATTGAAAGAAGCTGAAAAGAGAAAGAGTACTTACGATCTCGACCGCCACGAACGCCACCTCTGGTCGGATGATACATGAGTGTCGATGATCAGATGCCAAACCTCCAAACCTTTCTTCACCCGATTATGAAGGAAATCTCGCAACCTTCCTTTTGTTCGCCGTTACGAAATTTTGGATTTATATTTATAACTCATCGTCAGAAAGGGCAAAAAAAAAAAAGGGTTATTATCGATTTACCCCCTAAAAAGTAAAATAATGTCAAACCACCACTGGTTTTGAAAATATTAGCTAAAAAGGTCCGACCGTCAAGTGGAATAGAAAAACAGTCAAAAAAAGTAACGGTTCCGTGAATTCTGAGGGTAAAACGGTCATTGGACTTAATGATAGTGATGGAATACAGCTAGAAAATACTGTGTAATTTTTTAATTAAAAAAAATAAAAACAAATTAAAAGCAAAAAGAAAATACAAAACAAATTAAAAAACATCACCCACACAACTCTCTCTCCTCCGGTCACTCACCCTCTTTCTTCCTCTCTGTCATTCACTGTCTCCTTCACTTCCATCTCCCTTTCTCACCGCTTCTTCCATCTCCTTCACTTCTTGGAAGACCAATCGAAGACCCATACAACATCCACACAAATTTCTTGCAGATCCAATCCAACACCGCTTCTTCCATCTCCCTTTCTCACCACCACTCGTTCTCTCTCTCTCTCTCTCTCTCCATCGCCGACCTCTTACGCCCTCGTAACTTCTTGGACCAGTGCCAGTCGACCCCTTATGCTGCCGGTGACCAGTCGGTAATAAACCAGTATGGACCAGTGCGAGATGAAAGCGGAAGAAGAGGAGATGCGGAGGACTCGATCAGAGGAGGAAGCCGATAATGGACTAGTGCGGACCAGTGGGCGATGGAAGCGAAAAAAAAAAAAAAAAGTTTTTGTTGTTGATGATGATGAAGACATCTCCTCTTCTTGTTTTTGTTGTTGATGATGATGATGATGAAGCGAAAAAAAAAAATGTTTTTGTTGTTAATGATGATGAGGAAGCCGATAATGGACTAGTGCGGACCAGTGGGCGATGGAAGCGAAAAAAAAAAAAATTGTGTGTTGTTGATGATGATAAAGAGGTTTAATCTTGGCTTATTGATGATGGTTGAATCTGTAGATGATGGTGGAGATTCAATCCAGATTGGATCTCCACCGTCCATCGTAATTGATGGACGATGAAGATCCAGTCTGGGATTGGATCTGCAAAATTTTTTTTTTTTTTCAAAATCTCTACCGTCCGTCTTAAGATGGACGGTGGAGATTTGATGAAAAATTTTTTATTTAAATTTCATCTAAATTTAATTAATTATTTTTTATTTAAATTTAATTTATTTAGTTTTTATTTAATTTTTTAATTTTTTTTTTCAAATTCATAAGGGTATTTTGGACTTTTAATGTTTTTTTCACAAAACCACTAAAATTTTGGATGGAAACCGCTTTTGACATACAGGAGGGGGTTTTTTTGGCTAATATTTTTAAAAGGAGGGGTAAACTGATATTATTTTCGTTTTCAGGGGGTTTTTTTAGGATATTCCCAAAAAAAAAAGACTTTTTGGATGAAATTATTTAATGAAATTTATGTAATTTATTTGGGTGGAAAAAAATTAAAAAAGCAATTACTAAGGTGGCGTTTGGCAACGTTGTTTAACATTGTTTTTCATTTTTAAAAATGAAAAACATTCAAAAATATGTTTATTAATAGTTTTCAAAAATATATCTTTAAAAATTAAAAATATGTTTTCAAAAATTTATAGTAAAATTTAAAGTAAAAGTAAAAAGTAATTATTTTATTATTTTCAAAAACTATTTTCTTTTATACAATAAAACTTCAAAAAGTAAAAACACTAATCTGTAACAGTCACATCGTCATTTTTAAAAATAATTTTCATCCAAACATATTTTTAGTTTTTACTTATTTTTAAAAATAGTATCAAACAATTTTTTACCATTTTTCATTTTCGAAATATATTTTTTGAAATGTTACCAAACATATTATCATTTTTTAAAATGTTATTTTGAAAACATGTTTTTTGTTTTTAAAAATATTATTTTAAAAACGTATCCAAACGCACACTAAAATTTTTTGTGAGAGTTTTGAGAAACCCATCTCCATTTTTTATTTTTTATTTTTTTGCCTCAACAACTTTGTAAATGAGTTACATAATTGCATTAGAGATTTTCTCTTTTACTTGATTATTTATTGATTTTATATGACAACAAATTAGTTTCAAATAGAAACTTGCATTGAAAATGCTCTTACAAATAAAAGTGAGGGTAAATTACACTCAACCCCTTAGGTCTTACAAACTTGCATCGGAGATATTTTATTGATTTTTCTAGAAAAAAAATATTCAGATTGGATCTCTACTATTTATCCAAATATAAAAGGATGGTGGGGATTGAATATGGAGATTAGATCTCTACCAATCCATGGAGATGGAAATTGACTTTTGTCTTCAACGATGGGGGTCGATCTCTGTCTATATGGCTGACTTCTTTCACCAATTGATGAGGTCGATGAAAGAAACTAATGGGCTACATCATTTTGAAACCCATGGTTTCCTTTTGGCTAGGGATTAAAGTTGGAAATCTAGATTTTGGATTTCCAATAGCTAAAAACCTAGAAATATAGCTGAAAACCCAAATTTTTAGGTCTCCTCCTCCCTAGTTTACACTAACAATCTCCCTTTTCAATATCTTTATCATCTTAAGTATTTAGCTTTTTTTTTTCTCTATTCAAAATCATTATTGTTGTCCTCCTTATTTTTGAGTACAAAATCACCTTCATGAAACTCTTTTACTCTAGTACTTCTTTGAGGTTGTAGCATTTCATCCACCTCAGATGCTTCGTCAAACAGTTACTATGTGAACCTCTACCATGTTGTACTTCTTCATAATCATCCACCATCAACAATTGATCCTTAAGATTATTAGGTGATGTTTGACGCCATTTTTTAAAACTGTTTTTCCTTTTTAAAAATGAAAATTGCTAAAAAATATATTTGTCAATCGTTTTTAAAAACATGTTTTTTAAAATAAAAATCATGTTTTTCATTTAAAAAAAAAAAAACATGTTTTTAAAAGTATACAGTAAAACTTAAGGTAAAAGTAAAAAATATTTTTTTTTATTTTCTATTATTTTCAAAAATCATTTTTTTTACAATAAAACTCAAAAAAAAATAAAAATACTCATATCTAACAGTCATATCATCGTTTTTAAAAATAATATTAATCCAAAAATATTTTCATTTTTTACCTATTTTTAAAAATGGTACCAAACAATTTTTTATTAGTTTTCATATTCAAAATGTATTTTAAAAATACTATAAAATTCATTATCATTTTTTAAAACGTTATTTTTATAACATGTTTTTCGTTTTTGAAAATAAAACGCCATTTTAAAAATATATGTAAATGCACCCATTGCTTCACTTGCTATAATACATCTACATTCCTCTTCTTTTTTGCTTATTTAAAAATAAAATCGAAACACCATTTTTATTTTTATTCTTTTGAAAACAGTAAACAAAAAACATATATTACTCAAACTGAATTATTTAGGAGGAGGCCGCTCAATCAAAGAACTAAAAAACCTCTATTTTTTTTAAAAAAAATTCATCTTCATATATTTTATCTTTGAGCTTAACACAAGGAAAGCAAATAATTTATATCTAAAGTTCTAAACTACATAAAGGAATAGAAACAACCGCACCGGACTCTTGCTTTCTACTGCTTATAATCTAGAAAGTTAATGGAGGCTTTCAACCTTGTAAGATTGTGGATGGTTGGCGGCTAAATAATCAATTAATGAAATACTAAATAAGATCTTTTTTTTTTTTTTTTGAAGAAAGAAATACTAAATTAGAATTTTAATTTTTCATGATTTAGTTCTTAAGTTCTATAGAAAATTTTTGGGTTTGACATGTAATAGAACAAATATGTGTATTGAAATTATTCGGTTTTATGATCCGATTTGGATTTGGTGAATCCACATATTGGATTGGGTTTTACAATTTTATTAGGGAGAATTATTTCTAACCTACCTGAAACTTTAACATTTATAGACACATACAACATTTTGGTTTATTTGCAACATCCTCTCTTGAATTAACGGTTGACTCACTTTGATTGTTAGTGGATATATTTAACCGTACAAAAAATATTAAAAGACGAAATTACCCCTGAATAAATTCACTTTTTATTTTTCTTTTAAAATAAATTTTTAAAATTTTAAATAAATTAAAAATAAATTTAAAGAGATCTCCTTTGTCCGTCTAAATGGACAACAGAGATTAATTTGAGAAAAAAATTTAAAACCCAAAACTAAAGAAATTTAAAAATAAATAAATAAAAATTAAAGATGAAGATTCATCTTCAAACAAAACAAAATTAAAAAAGAAAAATTAAAAAAAAAAATTTGAGTTGAACAGAATTTTTTTTAAAAAAAAAACAAAATTAAAGAAAAAATTAAAGTTGAATAAAAATAAAATAATTTTTTTTAAGAAAAAGAAATTTGAGTTGAATCAAAGTTTAAAACTCTAGGCTTAACCCATATCTCTTTTTTTTTAAAAAAAAAAAATATTTATTTTGTTTTGATTCAACTTTAATTTTATTTTTAATTTTGAATTTTGTTTTAATTTTGTTTAACCCAGATTTATTATTATTATTATTAATATTGTTATTATTTTGTTTTGTTTTGTTTGAAGATTAAGATGAAGATAAATCTTCATATTTTATTTTTAGATTTATTTGTAATATTTTTTTATGTTTTGGTTTTTAAATTTTTTTCTCCAATTAATCTCTATCGTTCATCTGACGATGAATGATGGAGATCTCATTAAATTTATTTGAAGTTTTTACAATTTATTTAATATAAAAAATAAAAAATGAATTTATTCAAGAATAATTTTATCTTTAAATATTTTTTATACGGTCAAATATATCTACTAATGGTAAAAGTCAGTTAACAATTAATTCGGGAGAGATACTACAAATAAACTAAAAAATTATAAGTACCTATAAATATTAAAATTCAAGGTAGATTGAAAGTAATTCTCTCAATTTTATTATGATAAAGTCGTATATTCTTTTTTAAGTTAAAAACTACGCTATCCAAATAGTTCGGTTTGGATTTGGTCTAATTTAGCAGTTTAGAGGTTTTTTTGTCCATTACTGAATTCCATATCCCGAAGCAAACAATTATTAAAAGGGATAATTCCAAAAACCCCTGACTTTTGGTAAATTAGTCATTTTCTTCCGTATAATTTTTTTTATTTAAAATATCACCTGATTTTAAATTAAATACTTAAAATACTCATTAAAATCATATAAAAGGATGATAATTCCTCTAATGATATTAAATTTCAATATTAAATTTCAATAGATTGATAGAATTGATCGTTTGGTTTTAGAGGTAAAAAAAGAAATTTAATGAAATATTAATAAAAATATAAAAAATAAAATAAATAATATTAAAATAAAATATTTTTAATTTAAAAATAAAAATATATATGAGTTTTTTTTTACTCCATTCCTTTTTATTTCTCTAGCTCTCTCTCTCCTCTTTTCCTCTTTCTCTCTTCATCTTCCACAAGATTTGTAGGTGGGTTTGACAACAACAACATAGTACAAACCCTGGTTCTAGGTCTCTAGCGATAGATCTCCATTGTTTTTTGTATTTTTTTAATTCAGTGTGTTTTTATTTTTTAAAAATCATATCAAGGGCAGTTTGATCTTTTTATCTTTGCACATGTCGGTTTCACTTTTTTATTAACAGAGTGATAGAATAAGGTATTTTAAATAAAAACAAAATTATGTAGAAAAAAATGAATAATTTATCAAAAGTTACGTGATTTTTTAGGATTCTAAGAAGCACTTAAGCCATTTAAAAAAAAAAAAAAAGGAGTGGAATTATTATATAATTATGCAATAGTATATGGGAGGCCTTCTAAAATATTTAGTATTATCCATCGGTCTAGAAGAATAAGGAAACTGGTTGATCAGCCTACTAGTTAGTGAGAGTGAGTGAAGACTTGGTCTTATTAACAGAATCAAATGGCGATGAGATCTGCACTGAACCGACTGAGCGTGGTACGATCCATGGAGTCAACTCGGGGAGCCACTCGCTACTTGAGCGACGGCAAAGGCCGTATCTTGAGCGAGGAGGAGAGAGCTGCTGAAAACGTCTACATTCAGGTTTATATCTGTTCATTTTCTTTCTACCAAATATGGATTCATATTCAATACCTTCTTCTTTTCTGCTTTTTATATTATATACATATACATATACATATACATATTTCCTGTTTAAATAGCTACCTGTTAGGGTTGTTGTTGATATCATATCTTCCTGCTTATTTGAATTTGTTTAGGAAAATACTTTTCTGTTTTGCAAAACCAAAAGACCTTGTTTCCTCAATTATAAATCCAATCGTAAAACAACCATAACCTTCAAAGTCACTACACCTGCAGGTGGGGTTGGGTTTTTTTTTTTTTTTTGCATTAAATACTATAGTGGGCTTTTTCCTATGGTTGTTAACATATGATAACTACAATTCTTAAATACTATAATTGGATTCTTTCCTGACAATTTAGGCTTTCGCATTGATGGTAATTAACATTGTATCAAAGCTTGGAGGTGTCTGGTCCAAACCTTCTCTCTCATTTATCTATTATTTTGTTGCATATGTTATACCGTAGAAAGTGTTTAGCATGTGTCTATCATTTATTATTTGTTCACGTTGCACGTGAGGAGGCGTGTTAACGTATCATAACCTCAAATCTTAAATACTATAGTTAGACTTTTTTCTATCGACTTAAGCTTTTGAACTTGATGTTAGCTAACGGTGAGGTGTATATCAGGAACTAATTCAGGGCTGGTATCATCTATTCATGTATAATTTTGGCCCTTGATAAATTTGTTTTAAGCAGATGATTGAATGTTATGTGTGACTTGGTGAAATGGGAACATTTAATTTAGATGAGGTGTCTTGGTATTGCTTCTTTGTTTCTTTCGTTTTCAGCTTCTGGTTTTATGGTCAAAGCAAGATGCTGGGTATGAAAGATGGAATTACAAATGAGTGAGGAATTTTCAGCTATAAAACACAAATTGGTAACAAAGACAAAGAAGAGACTAAGTTCTACACAAGAAAAGTAAGAGGAATTATGTGCTCCAAACAATTCATAAATTTGTTTAAAGTTGAAATTTGGTTTCAACTAATAAAAAAATATGCTGACAATGATTTAGAAGAGGCTATTTTATAATTACCTTTATCATCCTCGAATCTCAGCCCTTCATTGCACATTCATAAATTAATGCCAATCATCTAAACTCATTAAATTCAGTTGCTGGTTGGATGACATATCAGGTTTTTCTTATTGTTACTTTCAATTTATTTTAAGTTATAGTTCAGTTTAATCATTTGATTCTTTACGTGAAGAAAATGGAGCGGGAGAGATTGGAGAAACAGAAGCAGAAAGCTGAAAAAGAAAAGGCAGAAAAGGAGAAAGAGAGTGCTGGCAAGGTAACTGCTGCTGTTTCATTTCATTTTGTTTCTAATATACTGTCTTCTTGTGGAACTTATTTTCTATAATAGCTACTGCTGGATGTGAAACTTTTCTGTTTTTTTGATTTGAGGTTACATCTGATTATTTCAAGAAGTCAAGGGAAATGTTTGGTCTGATCATCTTTTCTCCACGTTGATAAGCTTCATTTAGAAAAGAAATTAAAGATATGAAAGAAAAGGAAATGCTGTGAAGCTTTAAAATTATAAATTTGTGTCATTGTTTAAGGATGGGTTGCTGAAGATACTGGACTATTAAATTGGGGAAACAACTGAAATGGATCTTCTATGAGATGCTTCAGGCCTGTTTAGCTATTCTGACTTTTTAAAAACGTATTTTTGTATTCTGAAAACAATGTTTAGTTTATCACAAGAATTTGTTGCTGATATGAGTTGCAGTTGAAAGCTATATTGTTAAGAGAGATATAGACGGATAAATTGTATGGGAGGGACAATTAGAAAGCGACAAATACAGACCATACTGTCATGACAGTGTTCTGATCAAAATGAATGAGCGAAGAAGTGAATGGATAGTGAAGTTTAACTCTTAAACCTGAACCTTCTTGTGGTGACTATAATCTTCCAAATGCCATGGCTTTTAGATTTTAGCACTGTAATTGTTTTAGCAGAAGCAGTTATGCATCAACGAAGAGAGAAAGATGCCAAGCGTTGATTAGGGATCCACAAAAAGAACTCTAAGGCAGCCCCAAACTACTTAGATGTAATAGTAGTGTAATTAACAAGTGGTTTCGTATGAGTTTTGTTATGAGGTCACATATCCATTTCGAGGATATTTAGTTGAAGTGACACCTGGCATTAAGCTTCATATTGGTAAATTCAGCTCTAGTTTGTTTTATCATATGTGGGAGGTGATTGATTTGAATTCAAAATCATACACCTAGCAGTTGGTGGTGCAACTTGTGCCATCAAATGGAGTAAAGAAAATATAATCCTAAGCCTGTTGCGCATCATGCAACTGATCTTGCTCTTTTTGTAGGGAAAATTAGGATTTCCTTTGTGATTCACTTGATCACCTTTTTCTTTATGCCTATTCTAATTGAGCTTTATAGTGTATTTCTTCCAGTTTTCCTAGAATATTTCAGATTTTAATTATCAGCCATTTTGTTGATTGCAGAAAGCTGAAGAGCCCCATAAAGGCTGACTCTCACTTTTGTTAGATTGTGGCACTCCTGACTTTGGGAGACTAATGAGAAATAAATGTATGGACTCTTGGTGAGCTATGGTCTGTATTTATAATGGTGGTTTTTGTTGACATGTTCTCATATATCGAGTCATAGACATGGCCATGTTGTCTGTTGAAGAAGTCGTTTCCTACACTTTCTAATGTTCTTCCTGAACAGTTGAATTTCTCTTTGCATCTGAGGGTGTCATGACTTGTTTGCCGTTGTTAATATTCTCTCTGATGGTTAGTAATTTGCTACAGTAAAGCGAGTTTTTGAAACTTTTTAGATTATTTTATTAGATTTGGTTTAATAATTTGTTGAAGGGTAAATTGCATTAACTTCTTCCTATACTTTGCACGGTTGCACTCAACTATGAATTATCGGCATAAATGCATTCACATCCCTACATATAGGTTTAACCATTGTCAGTCAATAACGGTGGAGACTAGAGAGGAAAGATCTATGTCGCCCTTAGTATTTATTTTATTATTTCTTAGATAATTTTTTTTTAATAAAAAAATCATTTAAAAAATCATCTTGAAATCAGACCCTCTTCTTTTAACAAAATCAGATCCTCTCCTTCAATTTGATTTGCTCTGATCAAAGTCACAGAAAACATTTTTTCTCTTCAATCAAATGTAAAGAAAAGAACCAAGACAAACCGAAAGATAAATCAAACAAGGGATGGAGCAGATTTGCTTGGGGCTTATCTCTATTAGAAAGGAGGGCACTCTATTTCTAATAGACTTGATCTCTATCACAATGGAGTGATGGTGGAGAGACGCCCCATCACTGAAGCAGGAGACTCAAACGAATGGGCGTCGGTGGCAGTGGTGGCAAGGGTGGTATGAGGTCTGATCTGACAAAGTAGAGAAGGTTGATTGACGGTGGTGAGGGGCCTGATTGATGAAGGAGAACTGTTTTTTTAGTGTCTATTTTATATTTAATTTAACAAAAAATTTAATTTTTTATTTTACAGTAGATGTAGTATAATGTTATCTGACTACTCTCACTAACTGTTGTTGTTGTCAATTTCAATCAAGAGGATTGTAAGTGTAATTATAAAACGTAATCATAACTGACGGTGATTAATGTCAATCAAGTAGGTGGAAAATACAATTATAAAGTGTAATTATATTAATAATTCAAGTTGAAGGTAATTATGGGTAAAGTTATTAGTTATGCCACAATTTGCTCAATTTTAATTGTATGAACTTCAATTAAATAAATAATATTTTTTGTTAAGTAAAATATAATTATAAATTATAAATTTTTAAAATTATCTTTAGGGGAAATAAGGGCTTTTTACGATCAATTTTAGTCGAGTGCAAATATGCGTACTCTAATTTCTCGTTGTTGATGGATGAAGCCCAATTCAGCTGCAAAGCCCAGTCACTCGGAGGCCAGTCACAGACGGCACCGGACATACGCAAGTGTAGCAAACACCACCGCTACACCGCTGCACAACCCCAGACAATTTTTGTGTTCTTCTTCAATCAACTTTAGCTGCCTGGGCTTGGTATTACTATTACCTGTAGCACATATTCAATAAATAAATAATAAAAACTAAACGAACGAAAACGTCTAGGGTTTTGAGAGTTGTCACCAGACACAGCAGCTGCAGACCCATCGGTGACGCTGTAACTGAGTGTAAGCCCTCTCAATCATATCTTATGTGTTTTAACTGAATTGGGTTGTTTTCATTTACTAAATCTAATTTATTACTCTTATTGCTGCTGCCATATCATATGAATTATGATGATACAACCCTAACTCAGTTTCTTTAGTTTTGATCTGACATTCAAGTGCTTGATAGGGACATGGGCACTACCAAACCTCGGTTTAGCAGTTTCACCCGCAACCTATCAGCTCTACCCTCTCCTCAAACCCCTGGACTCAAATGTGGACCCAATGGCACTACCTTTGTGTCATCTGGAATACCTGATCTTGATAGTAATCATTTACTTGCCCATTGATTTTGTTAGGTGATTTTGTTAGTGATTGCATATGTTTGATTTGTTTTTTGTTGGTGGTTATGTTTAGAGATACTAGGTGGGGGGTTCCCTCTAGGAAGCCTAGTGATGGTGATGGAAGATGCTGAAGCACCTCATCACATGCTTTTGTTGAGGAATTTCATGTCTCAAGGACTTGTTCACAGCCAACCTCTTCTTTATGCCAGTCCATCCAAAGACCCCAGAAGATTTTTGGGTACTTTGCCTGCCCCCACCTCATCTAAAGATGATAAGTCCCCTCATTCTGATTCACAACAGGTCCCCTTCTTCAATACCCTTGTTTTCATTATTTTTATACTACTTTTTTGGGCAAATATTAAAAACTGGAATGCTGTTTTTCAACAAATTGCAGGACAGGGAATTGAGGATTGCTTGGCAGTATAAGAAGTACATGGGTGAACATCACCACAACTTTGATAGTAACAGAGGTAGGTTTATTTGAAATCATTTTTTCACTTTTTTTTTCTTCCCTTAATGAAATGCCAATGAGTGAGCAAATCACATTGCAAAAGTTTGGTTAATAATTTATTATTGCTGAATTACTTCCAAAATCAGAAAAGGAATGCAACGACTTCGAAGTTAATGCACTCTTTGCAACATTACTACTACTCTCATTTCACAAATTTCATATTTCATATCTATAGGTGGTGAGACCTCATATTCGTACTTTCAATCTCTTATTTTATGTGGAAAGTAAACCAGCCCTTTAAGCAAACAGACTCTTGTTTTTGTTTCCGAATCTCAGCATTTTATATATTTGCTTATGAAGCAATAATTATGGATGTTAGTTTCATTTGGTTTTAAACACTTATATTGCAGTGCAGAACCCTCTACCTACTGCTTGCCCCTCCAAGAACTTGAGAGGAATTGTCCAGATAAAATTTTATTTAGCATCTATATTGCTTGTAACTGCTTGTCTCCCAATTAAGATCTTAAGTCCAGTGGCCATTGGAAAAAGACCTGCTGTTTTGAATCTCTAACACAAACTAGTTTCCATTCCTGTAAATTGTAATTAACACCGGAAAACAAACATCATTTCTGTTATAGTGGCTAGAGGCAACCATGAGAATAACTCATCGTGTTATAGTGGTGCAGATGATAAACAAGTGTTCTGCAATGACTTTGACCTGCGGAAGCCCTTGGAGAGACACTATTTTAGCGCACAGCGTGTAGATTGCATTGGCATTCAAGATTCTAAAAGTCTTGTTGCTCTTCAGGAGCGCTGTGCTACCTTTTTAGCTCAATTTTCAAGGTATTGCTTGATATAGTTCTGTTGTTTTGTTTGTCTTTTATGGGGTTTTGAATCCTGAACAGGATGTATGTTAATAGGTTGAGACTTTTAGTTTCCTCTTTGAAGGAGATAGCTTCTTTCTGTTCATTGTGAGCTTTGTTTAGGTTAGATAGGTTTTTGGAACAGCTTTTTCCCCTTTTATATCTTCATTTTTTGTACAGTTAATATGAATTTTCTGTTCCGGCTTTTGTAAAAGTAAAAAATTAAAAAAGAAAAAAGAAAAAGTCATTTGCTTTTTGCGAACACATCCTATCTTTGCTATGCAAATCACATATAAACATCTCTAATCTCAAAATTTCGAACCAGCTTCATCATCTTGACTACAAAATTAAGTGAGCCAGAGCAATTTTAAAGAATGAATTGGTAGATCCTTTCAAATTCTCTATTGATGAAAATGTGTTAATAAAGATTTCGGAAGCACAGGGAATTTGAATTCCTTATTTCGTAAATTTCATATTTGGAGGAATACTACTAAAATATGAATAGAGTCGCATTGTAATCCGTCAGGAGCTTGACAGGTAATTGCATGACACGACAATTTCTTGTTATCTTTATGAGATGAACAGTTACCTTGGAGATATTAGAGACACTGTGCATCAGATTTGCCAAATTATATATCTCTGGTATATGAGTATGGTTACCCATTTCAGTATAACAATACCTACTGTGTTTTGAATTAATCATTGAGATTGTCCTAGACTTAGAGGTTACATATGCTTCCTTACAAAGAACAACTATTACTGTAACCTAAAAAATGTGAACACACATTCGAGCTTGCTCCCAAATTTGCTATGTTTCATCTCTGATTCTCTGTTACGGCTTTTTTTTTATTATGTAAAGCCTCCTAAGGTATGCTGGTTGTCTAATTAAAGCAGGCATTTTCTACAATTGATGCAATTTACCTCACTTTAAATAGTGCCATTTATGTTCTTCACTTTTTGCTTTTTGATTTAAGAAATTTAATATAATAACTTATTTTGTTGCCCCAGAACTGAAGGCAGCAGTTCATGTGCTGGTCGTATTGCCATTCAGTCACTCTGTGCTCCACAATGTGAACATTCCAGCATGGTCAGTCGCAATCACTCTTTGCTGAATGTCTTCATCACTTAAAACTTTGGTTCTACTGCTATTCTTTTACTCTGTTTTTTACTGGAGATGTGATCGTTTTTTTGTTCACTTTTCTTACAAAAAGTTCGTTTTCAAAGTAGTTTGCACCTTGTCATTATGCAGGCAATCCTGGAACAAATATCTGTCTCTTTTTTTGCTTATGTTAAAGTGCTGATGTTGCAGGAATGGGACATGCTTTCCTTTATTAAATCTCTGAAAGGTAAACTGCGATCTTCAAATGCGGTGGCTGTTATAACCTTTCCGCCTTCTCTTCTTTCGCTGTCTTCCTCAAAAAGATGGCAGCACATGGCGGACACTTTGCTCTCTGTTGGAGCTATCCCAGGTTCATTTTCATTCATTTAATGCTATTATTACGTCAATGACCTTAAATCAAACTTCTGAACAAATGCTTCTTACAGATGAGGACAAAGAATTGGCAAAACTTCTATCTGGTTACCAGGACATGGTTGGCCTTCTTAATGTACACAAAGTAGCGCGTATTAATACACAGGTGGTTTAGTACTTTACCCTAATCTTATATATATATATATATATATATATTAACATCAATAAGTTACTGTAAACCAAGAAATATAAATAATGCATAATACCTTTTTCTCCCTATTCTTATTATCTGCTTAATTTTCAATTATTGGTTGAACTTTTCGTCAGGTTCCTGTGATTCTTGAGGCAACAACATTCTCAATAAAGTTGCATAAGCGTAGGTTCTTGACCTTAGAATGTCTAAATCAAGCCCCTGTTGATGGTTCAAGTGGGAGTTCATATGGAACATCCGGTGGTTGTTCTGGATCATCCAAGACCCTTGATTTTTAATTTTAGTTGAAGACATTCATCACTTATGAGTAGTCCTACCTTTTAGATTCCAAACTGGGATCCAACCATGGGTTCCATACTGTGTGCCTCAGTTGCCAGATTTCAGTCAGTTTTTCTGATTGTCAGCCAACCCCAGAAATTGCATCATTGCGAAGACTTGTCATTTAAGGAGATAGTAGTCTTGAATACAGGAAACCTGGTTTATCTTTGCGGCATGATCATATGTGTTCTTATTCAACTGTCCATCGATGAAGGGTCTTGAGAAGTGCTGGCAAAGCCCCAGATTGGTATCAAAATTTTTTATGAGTAATTATAGAGGTGTTTATTAATGTAGCACTTTGCAAGTGATAATAGAAGTACCAAATTAAATTGTGCATGCTTTTTGATATGAAATTCTAATTTAAGGCTTAGGCAGAATGTATGCTTAAAAATAAAGTTGCTGATTTTGCTTGTATTAGCTTTGGAACTTTGGTGGGTGCATGGCACTGAGCTTCACTTGGATTGAATTATTGTGGTTATACTTCTAATTTCGGATTCATGTTTTTGTTTGATTAAACATTTCAGACTTGTGAATGTGGGACAAATTGAGACTGGCAATAGTGTGCCTACCCACTCATACCTTGCCGCAGGATAATGTTTTAAAATTTATTTTTTCTCCCGTTGTGATCTTTTTGCCACTTGGTATGTTTGAGTAGGTGGGTGCAGAAGTGATGCGAGTATCTGCCCCATTGAAGATATTCTTGTAAATTCAGTTCTGTCCAAGAAGCATTAGTTTTGAGTGTCTTTGGTATTACCTTAACTTTTTAAAAATATAGTTAAAACTATTTTAGTTACTTTATTATATGTCTTTTATACTCCAGTGTTTGGGAAAAAATTAAAAAAAAACATTAACAACTTCCTTTTAACAAAACACCTGATAGATTTTCATTCATTTTTTCGATTATAAATAATTTTACTTAAAATCACATCTTATAAGAGTGCTTAAACTGATCTTAAGAAATTTTAAAACTCACAAAGCATTTACGTGGGAATACATACAATAATTGAATGTGCTGACACTGGGACTGAACTGGTAAAACTAAAATCCCAGCAAAATTAACTTGACGATCAAACCAAACACTTGTGTTTATTGATATGAATGTGTTTAAAACTAATACACTGGATAAGGACTTGACATAGATGATGCAACCACAATAACAATCCATGTGATGCCATGAGGCAAAGGTAAAATAAAAGAATTTGATATCTGATGTGTTATTGTAATTGCCTTTTATATAAGTTGTTTTATGTCAAGAAAGATTTGAAACGTCTTATTTATTGAAGGGGTTGATGGATGCATAGTTTCCTTCCATATTCCTTGTTGTCTCTGTCGACAAATCCACAGGAGTTCCAAATCTGATCACTCATCAGTTCCATGTAAGTTGTAGGTGTATATAGCTAATGTTACATTCACAAACTTGTCATGGCTGTGTTGTCCAACAATGACAAGGTCTTGGCAACATCTATCAGTGACTTGAGTGTTCTGTTTTCGACCAATATGCTTCCCATTCGCAAAACAACTGAGATAAACAACTCTCACAACTTGCCGGAATGCTCATAAAATCAACTATGTTCTCCATTATGTTTTTGGGAAGCAAGCCTTCAAGTTCAGTTTTCACACAAATGGAGAGAGAAACCTAACTTCTAGCATTCCTTCTGCTAATACAGTTTCCACATACTTTCAAGACACATAATCCCAAATGAGATCTCAAACTCTGGTGAACTCAAGATATAAGAAAATGACAGCATCTACAAGTAGGAAGCTGATTAAAATATAGCTTATTCAGCTTAATCGACGAAATCAGCTAATTCGCCGTGAGTAACCAACCATGTACAGCTTGTTCAAGACTATCCTTCAGATTAATCAAAATACTAAATTTGAGACTGCAGGGGACAATGCATTGAGATCAATCATGAGACTCAAGTTGCTCAAATAAAAAGCATTCAACACATGACAGTAAAAAAAGTGAAAAAACATATTCCCTAATTCTTACTTCAAAATGCTCTTTTTAACCTAGACCTTCCATATTTACCCCCAAAATGCTCCTAATCTCTCACCTATACCTACAATGAACATAAATAAAACTTTACAAATTGAATTGTTATGCGCATACTATTTTGCTTTATATACAGAGAGTATAAGTATGCCGCCATCAACATGTCTCTACATCGGATAGCCAAAGTTCGAATACTCCTCCGAACCTCCATGACCTGGAAACTGATTAGGCGGGAGAAACTGTTGCAATGCTTGCTGATCAGTAGGTTGCTGCGGCTGTTGCTGAACAGAACCACCAGGAGGAGGAATCCAGTTCTGGTCAACAGGCAGCGCTGGTGAGTTGTTGTCCACAGTGGTAATGTCATGGATGCTCGATCTTTTCCTCTCTTTTTTCATGGAACTCTGGCGGAGGAAATACTTCTGCGCGTGACTAGCCACCTGCGTTGGTGTTCTCGTCACCACTACGTTCCTTGAAATGCTCCTCCAATCACCCTTACCAAATTTTTTCAGTCCAATTAGAAATAACCTGTCACAGACACCAGCACAAAATTAGCCGCCGCGATACATAAACAACAATACACAGAGTAACAAATTAGAATCAGTACCATGTATAAAACAAATCACAATAACGTAATCAATATGTTATACATCAACAAATTTATCACAATAACGTGAAATTTATCACAATAACGTGATCAATAATATGACAAAACATATTATTCAAAACCCCACACATGAGCAATCTAAAATAGGCATCACTGCTGTTCTCATACAAACAAACTTGAAAACACTTACTTTCATTTCTTATAACAAAAAGATAAGAAATACCATATTTAAAAAAAAAAAAAAAAAAAAAATCTTTACGCTTCTTTAAACACCAAGAAAAACGCTAAGAGGCAAAAAGAGAAGTGAGAAACCTACTTGTGCTCTTCTTGGGTCCAAGGCGTGCCCTTTTTTCTCTCGGGTTCATTTTGCTTGCTGTTATTATTAGTGGCGTGGTGTTTGGCACCAAACGAGATCTGACTGGCGGAGTCCCAATCGGAAGACGATAAGTCATCTGCGTAAGACGGTAACTCGACCCGACCGGAATCAATCTCGCAGACATCATGTACGAGAGCGTCGTAGTGTTCCCTCACATCTTTGGGAGACTTACCAGGGAGTTGACCGGCGATTTTCTGCCAGCGATCAGGCAATTCCTCCGGGAACATGACGAGCGCCTGCTCGAACAGCTTGTCTTCGAAACGGTTCCACTCAGTCCGACTCATGAGGACGCTGTTGCGGTCGTCCTGATGCATCAGCAGCAACTACAAGTTGGAGTTATTCCTTGATGTGAATGTTGTTGTTGCGGTCGTTTCTTGGAGATTTCGCGTATAAAAAAAGAAAAGGCGTGGGTTTGGTGGGAGATTTGATTTTTATCAGAGTTTTTGGGTTTTTATACTAAAAAGGGTTTGCCTCCACCAGCTAACAACTCACGACTCGTACACACTCCTTATTGAACACGTTTTTTCTTTTATTGGCTTTCCCTTTTTTTTTTAGGAAAAAAATAAAATCTAGACTACAGTTTCGCTTTGTTATATTACTTTTTAACTGAATTTGTTATTATGGAAAATAAAATTACTAATTTAAAAAATGAAAAGGAAATAATACCGTGGTTGCTTCACTGTAGATTGCGTTTTTATATTTACGCTTTCCTGGAATTGCTGGGTTGAATGCAGTCCGGTTGGCACCAATCTTTCTTATAGCTTAATCATTGGCCGCCTAATTAACACCTGGATTCTTTTATATACGACAAATACTATATATATATATATTCAACAAATGAAGAATTTGTGAGTTGTTTTTTTTTTTTTTTTTATGTTTTTGAAATAAAATATGTGAGTTGTTATAAAGACAAATAATTATGTCTATTAATGAATGGATAACTTTCAATTGAATAATATGATTTGATTGTAAAAAATAGCTAGTAATTGCACTATAGATTAAATTTTCAATTAAAAAAAAAAAAAACTTACGCCGTTGTAATTATAGATTTCAATCATCACCATTCAATATGGTTTGATGACAAAGATTGTTCATTTAATTTGATAATTTGTTTAGTTCAAATAATTTCACTTTAAGTGAGATATAGAAAAGTATTAAAAAAAAAAAAGGTTTGAGTCTGATTTGAATGAAGTTTTTGTTTTATTTTCATGTGTTAAGATTGTTTTTCTCAGTAATTTCTATGCTTTAGTATGTTTATTTCTTCTCTCACACTATTGTCATTTTTCAATTGTCAATTTATAAAAATCTTGCCCTTGAAAAAACGCAATTAGTATATATATATATATATTTTTAGAATAAGTTTTATTGGAAATTCGTGGCGGTTCATTTTCCATTCATCAAAATTAGCCACCCTAGACCATTGGTCTCCTGACTGTATTTTTGTCTTGTGCGACCTAAAGCTCTGTTTGGTAATATACATATATATTTAGAGGAAAACTATATATTTTTATATAGATTTCAATTTTTGTTTGGTCAATTCTTTTGTTTTTCTCACTATTTGATTGGTGTTCTAAAGAATAATGTATAAAAAATAAGATAATAATAAAAGTGGCAAAGGGCCCCCAAACAGAATATAAATTCATTTTTAGCCCCAGACTAAACTTTATTTCTTTGAGTCCATTTATAAAATTGATTTTCAATCCATATCCAAAATAATAATAATAATAATACAACGTCCCTCAAGATCGTGGCGACGCCACCGAGAAGATAGAAAACCTAAGGCCAGTGCAACTGATGACATCCTTTGCTCCGACTTCGATTCGAATGATCTATTTTGATTTCTCTCTCATGAAACCCTCATTTTATTTCTAGAGAAATACTGGTTTGAGTTTTAATACTATTCAATATTTAGAGAAAAAAAAAATAAAACAAAAACAAAAAAGCAAACCCTTAGACAAATTCAGTTTATATAAGAGTAATTCCATAATTAAACCTCTAATGAACTAATAACGAATGGGCTTTCGTTTAAGGCTAAAAATGAATGAATGAATTTTC
Organism: Nephelium lappaceum; assembly: GCA_021234005.1. NCBI lineage: Eukaryota > Viridiplantae > Streptophyta > Magnoliopsida > Sapindales > Sapindaceae > Nephelium > Nephelium lappaceum. The sequence goes on from JAIZFV010000555.1 coordinate 39,024, forward strand.
GTTCAGAACTAAAATCCTAATATCGGCTTTTACTTGTGTACGAAAGTTCTGCTGAATCTCTCCCTTTAAATCTCGTTTCTACTTTCTTGGTTGTATACGTCAATGCATGTTTTATTCACTTCTTATAATAAGGCATTAGTTATCGTACTGAAAAATACAAAAGCCATTGATCACTTCCTTTACGAAATCATTTCCTTAATATACCATCTTCAAGTATAGTGCTGAATAATGGTTATGAACAGGTATTCTGAGAATACATTAAGAGAAAAATAAATAAAACAATTATGAATTTCCTAGTGAAAATACAAATACTGATACTAGATATGTGTAATCAAACAACAAACCTATTATTATCCGACATGATTTGATAGTTGAAAGTTCTTATTTAACGGATTAAACAATTTTCAATTGTTAGACCGCAAGTGGTATTAAAAAGAATTAAATGAGAAAATATGTGACATAATATAAAAATTTGTACATAATTAAATTTGTAAGTTAAATTAAATAAATAAATAAACAAGAAAACCTTTGATATAAACATATCTATTATTAATTTGTAGAGTTAAATTTTTTTAAAAAATAATAATAAATAAACAAGAAATCTGTGATATAATATTAAAATTGTACATAATTAACGTTAATTTGTGGAGATGAATTATGTGTATGTGAAATTTAATGTTAAGCTGGTGTCATTTGTGTATGGGACTATAGTAAATATCTAATAATAATTATAATAATAATATTTTTCTTTGTTTTATTTTATATAATTATCACATTCATGTGAGAGTTTCAACATTAAGTCACTACTCCAATATAACAGATATGATTTTCTGAAATGAAAATAGATAATATGTCCCATATGACTCGCTCCCTATCCTTTCAATTTCACCAAAATTTCAAGTCTTTGCTTTTATCCACATAAAGATCATCGTTATTTTGCCGCCTTTGTCTTTGTTTTTATTGAAAGAAAATTATAATTGACTCTTCTTATAATATGAAACACACTTATACTGCTCTTATAATATGAAACACCACTTACTATACTGCATGTAATGGATATATATATTAAATTTTATATGAGAAATTGTGCCGGCCAACGCGTTCAAAAATCTCTTCAAGTAACTAGTTTCAATCCTAAAATGAGAGGATGAAAAAATTCAAGGCTTTTTTTATTCAAGGGGTACATGCATGACCAATATCCAATAGTGAGAAGCCTCAACTATTTTAAGGTTCGAGTTAGTTGTCCTCCGACAAAGTAAAGAATAACCTTTAATTTTTTTAAGGATAATACTAAATTGATCATATGTTTATCGGAGTTTTCGAAAAACAATAAATTATAATATTTACTTTCATAATAAAAAAACAACTACTTCCAAAATAATAAAAGTAAATTACACACAAAAAACTTATAAATTACGTTTGGTGTGACTTGAATTTCCAACATTAAGATAAATGGGATAGTGCACAACCCTTTTCTTTTTTTTAAGAAAATCTACAAAATTTTAACTTTTTAAAGTGTAAATTTAAGATTTGAAAAGTGAGGATACAATATATATATATATAGATTCATATTTTCATAGTATGAGTGTGATGAGTACCCCTAAGCTTCCAACACAATAAGTAAACACCCAACTTAGTAATTCTCACTAACAAACATTTTCTAATCATGTCAGATGTTACGAGCTAATTTAATTGTAAAGTGGGTAAATTTCCTTTTCGTATGTTTGATAAGAGTTTGAGTCTTCTCATACACAATTATCGACATGTGTTGAGAGTTTTCTCTTGCATTAATAAATTTTTGGACCACACAAACTATTGCTTGATTTCTATGGGTCTAGGCATGACTCTAACAATTAGTGTCAGTAGAATTCTCCTCAGTCGCACTAATATAATTATTTCAGTTTATCAATTATCAGTCATTAAATTTACTTACTTTAATTTGTTTTAACTTAATTAATACTCACTTATGCTTAATCAACAATTCATCACAATGCAATGATATAATTAATTTTAATGCGTACCGAGATAAAAACTAATTTATATATATATATAATTTTCACCTCAATACGCTCTAATTTAATTAAGTCGGTGCATTATATATAAACCATTGATTAAATATAAGACCTTGTTGACTAAATCAAAGCAAGTAAAAATAATTAAATCTAATGGCTGATAACTAAGACATTGACTGCATTATATCATTTTGCATTGAGGAGAAAAATAACTATAATATATATATTATACTTTTATAATTAGAACGTCCTAACTTTAAAAAATTAGGATGAACCAATCAAATTCATTTATCCATTTGAATTAAATAGGAAAGAAAATTTATTTTAGAAGAGAGAATGTAATAGATGAATTTAATTAGTTCGTTCTAACATTTTAAAATTAAGATGTCTTGATTATAAAAATACTATATATATTTATATATATAGTCTTTCTACTATAAGGATGAACTAATTTTAATACTATTAATTTCAACATCGTAATGCATGGATTATATATAAATAATTAATGTCAAGTATTAATTATGAAAAAAGTCAATACATTCAATGACTTATAATATTAGAATATATATATATATATATATATATATCATATTAAGAAATGCTTTTTATTGATTGGATAAAACATTTTTCAATTCCCTATATATTACATTCATGAATAAACCTTAAGAGTTATTGTTAATTAAATTCAATGTAGAATATATATCCAATTAAGAAATGCTTTTTATTGACTGGATAAACCATTTTTCAATTCCCTATATATTACATTCATGAATAAATCTTAAGAGTTGAAATTAATTAAATTCAATGTAGAATTTGAGAATGAGAATATAGCATTGTTTTCTGTAAATTCGATGTGTTGATAAATTGGTCCTACATTTCTAATATTGATGAAAACATTGAATGGTATGCTCCCAAACTTGAACTGAACTTACCAAACTATGATGCAAAACAGTGCTTATACATTCGTTGATCTTGGTGAGTGTCTTCATCCTTGGATTGAAATGGACAAGTGTCCATTTAAATAATAATCTATGTTGAACATCGTTCTTAATTATTAATTCGTATTTTGTTGAATTTTTACTTATTTAACGTTGGCTGCTTTCAAATCTCGAGAATTAAGTATATTTTTGCTACAGAGTTGTACGGTGGATCAGCAAATAAAATAACATTTTTGTAGTTAAATTGAAACAGAAGACGTGCCAAGTGTACCTCGCGACTCACACACCAAATTCATGTAATAAGGTGATGTCACGAATACGTAAATTTATATGGATATTAGTTACTATGTGTGCAACTGTATATGTGGAGGAACACACCATTCTCTGGTTTGACTCTATAAGTGGTTGAATATCTATATTAATTTTACGAGATTAAAAGTTTAAATTTTATATTTGTTATTTAAAATATAATGTGAGTTATGAATCTATTTTTAGTAGAAGTTACCCTATTCCCAATTAGAAAAATAATTATTGGAACCATACTATTGGTGATTTATCTTAGTATAATCTTGACGATCATATAACTCATAAAATATCAACGTTCAAATATATGTGTCAAGGACAAATTATTGACCATAAATATAATTGAACTAACTGATTAAATTTCGATTGTTCAATCTTTCAAAAAAACATTTCGATTGTTCAAACAACACATTAAGTAGAGGTCCTTCTCCAGTTACATTTCACTGCCATTTGAACAAAACAAAGACAATAAAAAACTAGTGTAAACATTCCCTAAAACTCACCTTAAAGTTACATAAACTTTACATTAGTTTCTAAAATGTGGAAGTCCATTTCTTACAAGTGTATAAGTTGACATTCTTTACTGAAGTTGGATACCGTGCAACATTTTTGTTTTTCCCACATTGCAAAACATGACTATGAACGGACAACATGCTTGGTGATAAGTCAAGATCTCACACACAATCTTGGTCAAAGATGTGAGTTCTATTCTCACCTGTCATATTTTCGGGCAATTTTCTTCCACCCGATTGCCCCCTAGACATAGTATCAGTATTAAAAGAAAAAACAAAAATTACCACATGACCCCGAGCGCGAGTGGCGTCATTTATGTTTTAACTCGCATTATGGGCTACAAGAATAAATATTTTATCATACATAATAAAATTGAGGTGAAATGATTTTGATTATAGAATTCTTGTTCTAAATATGATGTACAATACAAAATAGTAGATGGTTGATTGAAATCAAATATCATAAATAGTTTTCTGAATGCAAGTTTTATAATGGAACATTTCCCTCAAAATGTTTTTGTCGGTCTAGAAGTTCAAAAGAAATATAATTATGTACGCAACAGCCTTAATTCAACATCTAAATAGAAATTTAGATGTGATCAACTTTTTAAATTTGATTTACATACCATCCGATCGTAATACCATGTGACTCTTTTTCCTTTTTTTCTTTTTAATTTAAAGAACCATGTGACCTCTTTTAATTAGGTCAAAAGGTAAATATTACGGTGAAAGTTTCATTTAAAATTATGAATTTGATCTCCATATAAAAAACATTTGGATTGTGAAAATTTAAAACAAAGTATAAACTACATGCATATTCATTCACAGATAAAATAATTAGTTTATTTTTTTGATAATTAATATTTAAGTTATATATATATTAGTTATAATATTAAATATATTTTTTTTTATTTTTTATTTTTGAACTGAACATATATATATTTTTATATTATGGGAATAAATATTTGATTGATGTGAAATATTTAATTAGAATATGTGGCTAGAAAATATGGTAGAAATTGAAAGAATTTAAAAGGTAGACAAACAATCATAAGAAAGAGGATGCGTCCTCGAGAAAAAGAAGGAAGAGGTGCACTGGATTAGAGCGAGTGGTGTGAACACGTGATGTCGGCAACCGCCTTTAGTGAGAAGTGAGTGAGTCGTGAATTGTGTGTTTGTGAGTGAGGACGAGGCACCTGTCAGTTTTTAACAGCTTCCAATAGCCGCCTCTGCCGATCTGCTTTCCTCTACAAACTCCTTTTTTGGTTTTTTCAGCTCTGGCAGTCAAACTCCCTGTTTGTCATCTCTCGTGGCATTTTCATTACCTGACACGCGTCTCGCACTTGACTTTTCAGAATTGCAGCCCGTGTCCAACGATGTTTTGGATAAGATTGAACGACACGTCATCTTCCTATTTTATTTATTTATTTATTGGGCTTCATTCGATAGGGTCGACGCAGCATTGTGCCGATTTGTTGATTCATTTGTCAACCATTCAATGCCTGCGCTAGGTCAAAATATAAATTAGGGCAATTACACAAACCTTGCTAAGGTTCGATAAAATTATACTAATATTATAGATTTGAATATAATGATATGAACCTTCTTTGAAATTTGAAAAACTCAATACAAATACTCTCTATAGTTAGAGAGTCATCAGGTCAGATAAACAGTTAAAGGAAAATCAAACTAAAATACTAAAATATTCTTACAAAGTAATCTGAACCACTTGCAACCTGACACATTTGAGGCATTATTTTGAAGGAGATATTGTTTTATTTGAAAAAACAATAATGCCCTTAACAATTGAAATGAATTGCATTGGATGGTATGACATGCAACGCATTTTTTTTTCCCCTTTGAGCCAATACGACCGTTGGATGTCAACGGTCATATTTGTGGCTATTTAAAGCCTTTGGAGACAATGCTTTGAACAAGCAAATGATTGTTCATGTTAACATATATATATATTTTTTCAATTCAAATCGGTTGTTGAGTTAAATTTTTTTCTTTCTGCAATTACTTGATGTTGGCATGGATGCATTAGATTTTTGCAGCAACAGTGAAGTTAATGAAGGGCTCATAAAATTCTAAAATCGAAGGTGTAAATGTGGTCGAAAAGCAGCAATACAGATTTCAAATTCAAGAGCAAATTCATCAAAATTTTATTTTATTTTTTTTATGAATCAAGAAATTACAACTGCTACTTATTTTGGTCTCCAAACAGAGATGAGTTTAACTTCATTTCAAGTGAAGGTGTAATGGAAACAAAGGTGAGTTTACGATAAACAAAAATTGGAAAAGTTAGAAAAAGATATGAAGTATGTTATCTGTATAGTGTATACCAAAAGGAATGGATAAAAGATATTAGAAGCAAGAAGAAACCATTAATATTAGACAGTTTGTAAGCAAGCACATTGTTTTCTTTGGTACTATCGTGTTAGCTATTGTAATGCTGCTTGCAAAGATGTAATCAAAGATAATTTATGTGCATTGTATGTTCACGTGTGCCTACCAATGTTTGATAATGTAAAATACTAAACAAAAATCATAAATAGATTACAGATAGAAAATTTAATTCAATCGTGTTTGATAATGTATTTTTACATCATAATGATGCACATGTACGAGTCATACATGACCCTCCTTGCACTTGTACATTTAACAACACCCATGTCAAAAGTGTATGACCGATATTTGATTTGATTATAAATCTAGTAAAAATTTTTGACCCAAAACTCAATCCAAAGCCTAATGTCGATGCTCCTAACTTGCCCTAAAAATTGAGGTTGTGTTGGTTTGGGTCAAATTGAGGATTTTTGCCATTGTTAATTGCAACCTACAAAGATTAAATAGTATATGTGGTTCCATAATTTACTCCACGTTAGGAGAAATCAACTTTCATGATAGAAAATAATAATAATAATAATGTACTAACTATTTTAGTTAGGGGTGGACACGGTTCGGTTCGGTTTGGTTTTGAATAAAAACAAACCAAATTGAAAAAAAAAAATCAGTTTTTGTTTTAGCAAACCGAATGTAAGGAATAAATCGAACTGATGCCATTTGGTTTGGGCCTGGTATTTTGGGCCTCCAATTGGTTATTGGCCTGGTATTTTCTGCTTCTGCTCTGCAACTTACCACTACACTGTTTTGTTTTGCAAATTATTGTGAAAAATTTCTTCAGAAATAATCCGTAAAAATGAAAGATTACCAATAAATTTTCCTCTACAATTCGAAATTGCAGTCGAAATCATACCAAATCAATATTTAATAATCACATTACTAAGCTACACACTTATGCTATGTTTGATGCTATTAATGAAGCTTATAAAAACACAAATAAAAAAAATTAAAAAAAAAAAAAAACCCTAAACCAAAGCCAAAAACACCTTTATGTCGTTACTTGCCCTTTTGTATCTGGCAGTTTTTGCACGATCAAGCCAAATAATTGCTGGAATAATTGCCTGTAGTTATCTCAGCAGTTATTTAATGAACTGCTAACTCTTTTTGAGTTTCTGGGCCTGGGCTAAATAAAATAAACCTGTAGTTAGGTTCATTGGGTGGTGGGGTTCTTAAACCAATCATTTGCTAAATGCTATCTCCATGCCCATTATGAATTGCTTCTCTTTATGCTTCTGGGAAGCCTTATTCTTAAAAGGAAGCCTTTTCTTTAGATGTATATTTAATAGTTGTTTTTTTAACGTTCGATCGTAGAGTAGAGACTTACTGATATCTGATGACATCAATTATTATAAGAAAAGAACCAACTCCCATAACATAGGGGAGAAGTCTCTAGTCTCCCCACACACTGCAATTTTATCAGCAAAGCAATTTCAATTCTTGAAGCTTGGTTACATGTGTGAAAGCTGAGGAAAAGAAAGAGGTACACAATTACTCAACTAAATAAAAAATATTCCTTGAGAGAGGTAATGTTGTCTCTTGAATCTTGATAAGGATGTTTATTCTAGTTGTGATAGGCTATGAATATAATAGGCCCCTTTAAACCCGTTTGAGTATTGCTAAATGCATCCACTGTCTACTAAGTACACTCAAAAGCTAGGACAGGACAGATTTGACTTCTAATATGTGAGAGCTTAAATAGAAAACGATTGTGTAACATGTGTTTAAACAGAAAGTTAATCTAGTGTATTTAGCAGCTCTCTTTTAACCTTGCGCCATTGCATGAAGGTTGACTGCAACAATAATATTGTTACCCCACTAAGGCTTTGTTTAGTATAACTTCTCTAAGTAGATTGTTTGAAAGTAGATCTTTTGGAAGTAGATCTTTTACAAGTAGAGATTTTAAAAATAAGTTGTTAATTATTTGGTTGCAATTAAAAAAATTCTTTTAAATTATAAATTTACCAAAAAGGATTAAATAGTTTTAAGGGTATAGTGATATTAATAGAGTTATATTAGACATTTCAATTTTTTAAAAAAAAACTCAAAAAATCTACTTGAAAAAGCTCAAAATTTGAGTTTATCCAAGTAGACATTTTCAGCTTTTAAATTGTTCAAAAACTTTACTGAAATGACAGCCAAACAACGCAAAAAAAAAATCAAGTAGAGTTTTGGGCATTGAAAAAAATACTTTTAACCAGTAGATAAACTGTATCAAATATATACTAACTAATTTACAATAATATAAAACATCTCAACTCGTAACTAATTTATAATGTAGCAAACTAACAAATATGTGAGTGTGCAGAAAATATCGTGGTTTATTTAGCAACATTCCTTCAAATTATCACTGTAGGTAAAGGTTGACCCAAATAATAAACAAATATGTGATTGTGCTCAAAATATTTAGTGTATTTAGCAACACTCCTTTAAATTATGATTCTGGGTCAAGGTTGACTGGAACAATAAAATTGCGATACTAACTAATTCACAATAATGCAAGACATTTTAACCCATATACTGATAAGTAATGGGAGAATTTAATCAATATGACATGTGATAAATGAGATAAATCATTATAAATGTATATTCATTTGTCAATTATAATTAAATTACTTATAATTTTCCTACTTTTGTACACACATATGTGTGTGCGTGTGCCTATTTTTACGTACACACACTTGTGCGTGTGTGTGAGATGTTTGATGTTGATGACGATAAAAATTATAATTTTTTAATATATTTAGATTTGTAATTAATGATTTCTAATAATAATAACTATATTTCTTTTTCTTTTTTTATTTAAAAAAAAACAAATATGCAAATTATTCATATTTTTAATTAATTACAAGGTAATTAGACGTTAATGATTACAAATTTGTTGAGATATTTCGAAATTAACTAATCTAAGTACAGCCGAAAATCTACATCCATAACATAAGAAATGAATTCCCAACTCATTGGTAAATACATATAATCGAACTCAAACCCATGTCTTTAAAGGGAAGAGGATGTGTACCAAACATTTGCGCCGTGGATGTGTAATAAAAAATTATTTCATGGCAAATAAATCTCAAGCATGCATCTAGGTTAATTTATATATTTATCCTATCATATACCTAAATAAAGATATTGATTTAAAGCAGGGTATATATGGTCAGTTTCATTATCCTTTTATGGGAGCAGCTAGAAAGAAAAGAATTCCCTTTAACCATTTTCAACCATCCTATTTAGAAGTTACAAATGTAGAATTGAGATAATATATCAAAGTTTCTGGTAGTTGGCATCACTTTAGATCCTTTTGATTAAACTTTGCAGTACCATTGAACTTCGAGAATCAAGATTTTTTACTGTGATCCTTTCTAACTTTGAAATACCTTGTAATACAACATAATTAGTAATTGTAACTAAAGAGTAGATGTGCTATAAATTCTTGGTGTAACAACTATCAAGTAACCACCATTTTGGATAATGTATATCTTATTTCAAAAATGAGAAAAATAAATAATATCTCACTTGGTTTGAATTTGATAAGCTGACAAGTTAGGATTAACAAAATGAATGAAGATGGGTCGACCTTTAAAAACAAATACAACGCTCCTTGATCTGCCCCACCACCCTAATCGTATAGTTTAAGTCACTCAACGGCTAGTCGGCGTTCAATTACTTGTTAATTATTTCCTTAAATTCAATTTTCTTTGATAGGTATTTTCCTATATCTCATAAATCAAATGGTTAGTTTAGTCTCTCTCCATATTTATGATTTGGATTGAACTCTCATCATGTGTATTTGTCATATAGCTACGTGGGGTTTTATTCTTTTAGTGTGAACCTATACACGTTTTTACTAGAATACATATGAAGTTACTCATTTTATTGTCACAATATTATAAGAGTAAATTTCTGGATTTGAAAGGTTTTGACAAATCTCTGGATATTAGTGTTAGTAAATTTTTTATTTTATATATATAAGAATTATTTGAGAGATGCAAAGATTCTCATATACACTTTTTTTAAAGCTGATGGGTGAATGTGTCTAAGCCTCATTTGATATTTATTTTTGAGAAGTCAAAATCTTATTATCTAATAATTTTGGTATAAAAGGGTGTTTTTTAAAAACTTTTAGAAGTAATTATTTAATAAATAATAATCTGGGCAAATTTTGCTGTCATTTTAAGAACTAGGTGGGTGGTTATTTTATAAGATAATTTTGAAACAATTATGAAATAACTGGCTATGAGATTTAATGAATCTTTAAAATGATCAAATAATTTCCATTAATTTTAATATGAAGACACTTTTATCCCAATTTTAATTACTTCAAAATATATTTAATACCAAATAAAAATAAAAATGTTTATGTTTATATCTATTTAAGACATTTTATAAGTTTGCAGCAATTAACGTAAAATTAACCAAATGCATGTTTAATAGTAAAATTTACCAAACAATAGTCTGGTTAACTTCTAAAAGTGATTATTTAATAAATAATGATCTGAGTAGATTTAGTAAGTTTTTTAAGTAAATGGAGCGCGTGGAGGGTTATTTTTATAAAATGATTAAGAAATAATTTGTAATAAGATTTAATGAATCTTTAAAATGCTCGAAGCATTACCGTAGTTTTAGTATGAAGACACTTATATCTCAATTTTAACTACATTGAACTATATTTAACATCAAATAAAGATTACAATATTTTATTTTTATGTCTACTTTAGACATTTTATGATTTTACAGTAATTATTATAAAATTAACCAAATGTATGTTTACTACTTTTAAGGCTTATAGAATTTGCCAAACATTAGTTTGATTAACTTTAAAACATATTATTCCTTCAACATAGTTAATTATGATTATTTTAAAAACTATTGCAATACCAAAAATAGCTTTAAGGTTTGTCGAATGACTTGGATATCTACTTTCATAATAGAAGATATATCAATCATTATTTGAGCGGTGCAAAAATCTACTCTCATAACGAGAAACAATTTCTCCTATATTAAGGAGGAAAAATTGCCCAAATAAGACTCGTAAAATATGTTTTGTGAGATTTAAATCTTCACCACTAAGGTGGATGAAGAGATTTAAGAGTGTATGCCATAAATACTAACTGTATTCATAAAGTTCAGTGTGCAAACAATGAGCATCTAAAAGTAATATGAGAGCACCAGATATGTATTAGAGAGTTTTATGTATTTTGTGAGTTATAAAATGAATCTTTCTAGGGTCTTTTAGTTTTAGAAAGAATGTGTCTTTCTAATCAAATACAACAACATAAGTTCTTTGGGAGGAAGAACTGTTTTGGCCTTTGGGTGAAGAATGGTCTTAAAGCTTTTGGAGAAAGTTTAAGAAGCTAGAGATCAACTAAGTTGAAAGGAACTCGTTATACTAGATTTGTGGATAGAGTTACAACATTATGCGTCAATTATAAAAAGGGAGTCTCTTTAGTTGAGTGAGTCAAATTGTGTGTATACTATTTGAACCTTTATTAATTAGTATAAACATCTAAACGTGACCTCGTAGATGTAGGGTAAAATCAAACTACGTTAAAAATATTATTATCTTTTTTATTTTATGCTACAATATTTTTTAGTTAATTGTTACAACGAAATATTATATATTGTTACAACAACGGACTGTCAGTCATTACAACAACTGACTTTAAATTGTTACAACAACTGAGCAAATTTAATTTAATTCGAAGTTTTTGGTAACTTAAAAGAAAATCGATCTTTCAATTGGCATCAAAGCAGAGTCACTAGAATTTACTTAGTGAAATTCTTGGGAGTTTTTGATTTGTTTTCTTTGCGGCTTGCAGATATTTTTCACAATAGCCGTGGATTGAGTTAGATTTGATCCCTTAAGGAAATACTTAGAAATCTATTTGATTTAATTCTTTCATATTTGTTTTTTTTGTAAGGCTAAATTTTATTTTCTTTAATATCGAGCATATTTTCGAGATGAAAAGTTTACAAGCGGTTTCAGAAGTGTTAAATTCATCTTCTTAAGAATTTTAGTTGTTTAATTAGGATGTAGTTGTTGGTTTTTTCTTTTTTTTTTTAAAAATTTTTTATTTTTTTATCCCCAAAGATTTGAAACTAGATGAACATTCTGGATTGACTTTTTACTGATAAGCTTCATCTAATATTTCTTATGAAGGTTAAGTTATGATGAAAGCCCCATGGTTGGAAATTGTTATCTATACTGATGTGTGAAAAGCATCCTAGAGTAATTTGAGCCTTTTATTACAAATATGGAGAGGATAATTTACCATGTAAAAAAGATTACCTTAATGATAGTGTGAAAACTACCAATTGTCGGTACTTTCTATTGCAACACAAATGAAAATTAAAAGAGGTTGGCCAAGATTAAAAAATAAAATAAAATAAAAAATGAAACTAAGCATAAACTAATGCTTGGGAATGACTTGGATCTTTATTTGGAAAGATGAAAAGGGGTGAGTTAGTGATTTTTCAATCCAGTTTCTTCATCTTGTGTTCATAAATTAAGAGATTTGATTTTTAAAATGCCTACACTGCTTTTTAATTTCACAATCATTCTTATTTTGGAAATAAATTTTTACTCTAATTTTTCCACTGTTCCTAAAGCTAGCCGACCTTTCCTTATTCTTCAACCAATTTGCTGTTTCTTTCTCTTGTGCTTCTCTATGTTTTCTATTGCCTGTCTATTTTGCAGAACATCATCTATGTCAACATGAGAACCAGACGAGCAGCAAAAAAATCCACTCACTTTTTTCGTTCAACAACACTGCCACTCATCTCTCTCTTGTTTTTCTTCATTCTCTATTTTGCGTACCTTTCTCTCTGAGATCCGAACGATAGATGACAGTGAAAAGAAAAAATCTTGATTTTAATTCGAATGCGGAAACGTGAATCTTAAAAATTTTCAAAAAAAAACATGCCCAATCGATACTAGTAATAACGATTCAATAATTAATTCATAAGATCGAATCTTACCTTGCATGAAGATTGAATTGATCCCTTTTGATTCACAGATTCTTCACCACTTGATCTTCCTTGCTATGACTCTTCACAAGAGAAACCGTGTGTGGGCACAATCTTTTGAAGATCCTTTTGAAGTAGATGGTTATTAGGTGATTTTTAATCAATGGAAATTTTTGGTTCAAGTAGCCAAAAATTCTCTCTACCACCATTAACTTTACCAATCATAAAAACATCTTTTTTTATATTGGCAAACTAGGGTTCTTCAATTTTAACAAGGAATCCAAATTCCTATTTAAATTGAAAGACTTAATTCATATCCAATATGGAATCAAATTCCTTATTGGATTAGAATTCTATTCTTTTAATTTAATATGGAATCTAATTCCCATTAAATTAAAACTCTTTTAATATAATTTAAATGGAATCTTATTCCAATTAAAATTATTATTTCCATTAATTAATTAAATGACTTTTCATTAAATTAAATGATTCTAAATCATAATTAATTTAATGACATCATTTAGAATTGAACCCATGACCTCTACAAATAATTAAATAATTAACCATTAATTAAATAATTATAAATATTTAAATAATCAAATTATTTAAATAATTTATGAACATGTACATAACTTTATATGTACACTAATAATTGGACAATCCAATTATATTCTTCAACTTGTTTCTTTATGTGGTTGTGAGCTAGCAAGGGGACCAAATGGACCTACAATTTGAGCTCCAATAATATCAGAATTATTAATTAAACTCTTTAATTAATAATTCACTATTATTAACCTTAGAGTTACTCCACTAAAAACTTAAGGTTGCACTCTCAAAATTGTAGATGTTTTACACAATCTGAATTTTCAGTGTCCATCGATTTAATCATTTCATATGATTCGATCCTCCACGAGTAGTTCATAATTAGAGCTAGGTTATTAAAATCCGTTATACCTCTCTATTTATATCTTGTTCCTTTAAGTACCATTGATTCTCTAATGAACAATATATCCATAACAACTTATGAATTTATCTTTCCATTTACTCATAAACAGAAAGTTGAGCGCTCTTATTGTTCAAGACCCGAATCAACACTTAAGGGAACTACTCATCTACTTCTCGCAAGAAGGAGTGGATTCCACTATTGTGTAGAATGTTCCCAGCCACTTATTAAATCACATCTCCAAAGTACGAAGCATATTGACCGTAAATCTATAACAGTCTCACCCATATAAATCAAAAGATATGACCCAACAAATAGGAGTCCATAAAACACTCAGGATTAAGATCAATCCATATATGATCATCTACTTGATAAAGAAGAATTTCTTTGTTTAACGGATATTAATAAGAAATTCATTTTATCATGGTCCAGTCCTATATAATCTCTATTATATAAGTGCCTCCATTTTCATATCACCATATGAACAATCCCGGATAAGATCATCGTATCAAATACGAAATGGACCGCAACTATAGATTTACCACAAACAAAGTACCCAGTTTTGTTTGCTTTCTACGGACTCTTTAGATTACTAATCTCAAACTAAATCCTCTTGTATATAACACTTATATACTTAATTTGAGACTATATAAGTTATCATGGATGTTACATGATATTCGTATGAAGCAAACATTTCATAAATGCACATTAATTTGAATAAAATAAATTTTATTTATTTATAATTTATTTAAATGTTTACAAATTACAAGCTCTAAGGGCACAATGCCTAACAATCTCCCACTTGCCCTAGAGGAAATGAGACATATCTCGTAATCCTAGACCCTCTAGATGACCATCAAACACTTTAGCCGTTAAGGTCTTTGTAAACGGATCAGCATGATTGTCCTGTGAAGCTATTTTCATCACCGACACATCTCCTCTATGTACTATCTCTCTAATGAGATGATATTTTCTTTCTATATGCTTTCCACGCTTATGGCTTCTTGGTTCTTTCGAATTAGCCACTGCACCACTATTATCACAATAAAGTGTGATTGGCTTATCCATATTTGAAACAACTTCTAAATCTGTCAAGTACTTACGAAGCCAAACTGCTTCTTTAGCTGCTTCACAAGCTGCTACATATTTTGCTTCCATGGTGGAGTCAGCGATACAAGATTGCTTAACACTCCTCCATACTATAGCCCCACCACCTAGGGTGAATACTGACCCAGACGTGGATTTTCGAGAATCCTTATCCGACTGAAAATCAGAATCTGTATATCCTGTTGGAATCAAATTCTCACCAGAATATACTAGCATATAGTTTCTCGTTCTCCGAAGATATTTGAGAATACATTTTACTGCCACCCAATGATCCAATCCTGGGTTAGATTAATAACGACTGACTACTCCCACTGAATAACATATGTCAGGTCTCGTGCATAGCATAGCATACATGAGACTGCCTACTGCAGAGGCATAGGGAATTCGTCTCATATTCTCAACTTCTTGAGGTGTCTTAGGACATTGTTCTTTAGACAAGTGAACTCCATGCCGAGAAGGTAAATAACCTTTCTTGGAATTCTGCATCGAATAACGTACAATGATCTTATCAATGTATGATGCTTGAGACAATGCTAACAGTTTGTTCTTACGATCTTGTATGATTTGGATCCCAAGAACATAACTAGCCTCTCCCAAATCTTTCATTTGGAATTGGTTAGCAAGCCAGTTCTTTACATCAGATAATGCTTCTACATCATTCCCAATGAGTAGAATATCATCGACATAAAGTACGAGGAAAACCACTTTCTTATCGATGATACGCTTGTATACACAAGGTTCATCGACATTTTGCTCAAAACCAAAAGACTTGATCGAAGTATCAAATCTAATGTTCCAAGATCGAGAAGCTTGCTTAAGTCCATAAATAGACCTTTGCAACTTGCAAACCTTTTGCTCTTGACCTTGGATTACGAATCCCTCTGGTTGCACCATATAGATGCTTTCATCAAGATTGTCATTCAAGAATGCAGTCTTGACATCCATTTGCCATATCTCGTAATCGAGACATGCAACTATGGATAGAAGAATACGAATGGACTTAAGCATGGCTACTGGTGAGAAAGTTTCTTCATAGTCAACTCCCTCTTTTTGAGTATAACCTTTTGCCACTAGCCTAGCTTTGAAGGTCTCCACCTTCCCATCCACTCCTCTCTTCCTCTTGTAGATCTATTTGCAACCTATGGGTTTTACCCCATCTGGTTGATCCACAAGTTCCCAGATTGAGTTTGAGTACATAGACTCTATCTCGAGATTCATAGCTTTAAGCCATTCTTCCTTATCAGAATCTTCCATTGCATCATTATATGTCAATGGATCATCTACACTCTCATCAGAGATAGCAATCTGTGCCTCTCCGATATTTCTATAACGAATAGGTGGTCTAATAACCCTTCCACTATGACGAGGTGGTAGATGATTCTGATAAAAGTCTGTCTGACGCTCAGACGTGGTTTTAACTATGTTATTATCAACAACTATTGTTGATTGGATACTGGTCGAACCAGGCAATAACTCCTCGAGTACAATCTTACTTCGAGGTTTGTACTCTCTCAAATAGTTCTCTTCAAGAAACGTAGCGTTTGTCGATACAAACACTTTGTTTTCTTCAGGACTATAAAAGAGTCCGTCTCTAGTCTCTCCAGGATAACCTACAAATAGGCAAACTTTTGAACGTGGTTCCAGCTTCCCAGTCTTGTTCTTCAGCACATGTGCTGGACAACCCCAAATGCGAAAATGTCGTAAACTAGCTTTACGACCATTCCACAACTCCAATGGTGTCTTTGGAACTGACTTAGATGGTACAACATTCAAAATATACATTGCAGTTTGCAATGCATATCCCCAGAATGAACTAGGTAATGATGAGAAACTAAACATAGATCTTATCATATCCAAAAGGGTCCGATTTCTCCTTTCTGCAACACCGTTCTGCTGGGGTGTTCCAGGAGCAGTCAGTTGGGATAGAATCCCATGCTCAATCAAGTAATCCTTGAACTCTGTATCAAGGTACTCTCCTCCACGATCTGATCGTAGAGCTTTCAATGTTTTACCTAATTGATTTTCAACTTCAGTTTTAAACTCTTTGAACTTTTCAAAAGTTTCAGACTTTCGTTGCATTAGGTAAACATACCCATATCTAGAATAATCATCAATGAATGTGATGAAATATTCATAACCACCTCTAGCTTTAACATTCATTGGACCACAAACATCCGAATGTATAAACTCTAGCGGTTCTTTGGCTCTATACCCTTTTGTCTTAAAAGGTCTCTTAGTCATTTTACCTTCTAAATAGGATTCACAAACAGGTAAAGTGTCGATCTTTAACTCACTTAAAGTTCCGCTCTTTACTAGTCTGTCTATTCTGTCAAGATTAATATGTCCAAGTCTTAGATGCCAAAGATAGGTATCATCATTAGGAGAAATCTTTTGTCGCTTTGTTTTAGGTTTTTCAACTTTAAACAATTCAGCATTGAGCAGTGAATTACGTGTTAACGACCTTAACATGTAAATGTTGTTTTCTAATATTCCAGAACAAATATTCAAACCATTTCTAGAAATAATAACAGCTTTATTACTAAAAGAAATTGAATAATTGTGCTCCAATAATCTAGAAACTGAAATCAAATTTCTTCTAAAATTCGGAATATAATAAACATTGTTCAAAACAATAAAACAATTATTTGAAAATTGAAGTCTAACTTCTCCCACTGCTCTAGCTGAAACGACATCCCCAGTGCCAACTCGCATGGTGAACTCTCCCTCACCAAGCAGCCTATAAGAGTCAATCAGTTGCAAAGAAGAACAAACATGATTAGTGGCTCCTGAATCAATTATCCAAGTGAATGAATCATCCTCCACTAAACAAGATTCAATGACTAGTAAATCATATTTATCTTTCATCTTCTTCTCTTTGAGCTCATTAATCACCCCACAATGAGTTTCAGCTGTATTAAAATAGGTCATCATGTTCAAGACATGCTCTTGAACTGATGTCCCTTCCTTCATCTTAGCAGTCATAGCAGCACAAACAGCTTCGTGTCGCTGCTGCTCAGAAGGTTGCCCAAACATCCCTTGTAATGACTCCATCATCTGAGATGCTGTAGTCATTGCCTCATGCTTCTTAGCAAGCACGTCGGACATTCCTGCTAACAAATAGCAACGGGCTTTTTCATCAGCTTTAACCCAATTTTGGTAGGTTTCGCGTACATTACGCGTGGCATTTTTAGGTGGCACAGAAGGACAGTCCTCCATCAGGCCAAATTTTAGATCCTCACAGACTAAAATGGCGTTCATATTATTTTTCCATTTAACATAGTTACCCCCATTTAGTTTATCATTAGCAAGTATGGTAATTAAAGGTGACGTCATTGCTGAAATAAATAAACAAAATATTTTATTCAAAAAATTGCTTCATATGAATATCATAAATTTTAGCATAAAATTAAACATGATGCATGATACATGAATAATGAATCAAAAATACCCTAAAAAGAATTACTATGCCACGATAATCTAACATGCCACAAATAGGTGCCGCCGTAGGGTAGGTCAAATATTTGTATGTTTAGACTGAGACATTCTCAATCAAATAATATAACAGAAAACTCTTTTTCATATATTATTTGACTACCGTTTTTCGGTCAGGAAAAAATAATTAACAATTAATTATTTCCTTTATGAGTGTAACCCATCATTTCGGAGTCCATAGACTTAACTCGAGAATTGCCACCGTAGGGTAGGTCAATCACAAGATACATCTAGAATTCCTATCCGTTAGGAAGTCAACCTTGATCAACCTAAATGGACACCATCCGTAGGGGGACGATAACAAAGCCGTCTCGAGGCGCCATTTAAGTTTTACGGTGTTGAACTAACGATGGAGACCGTAGGATATATTATCATATATCCCTCTCCCACTCACTATTTTAGGATTAGGGTTTTCTATTTTAATATTCCTAGTCATCATCTTAGATTATTAACGGCTAACAAGTATAATCTAAGTTACTAGGAATCAGTATGTTACTAGAATCATCATTCTATTAACACCTAATAAATTACCAGATTTTTAACTCTTAAAAATCTAATTTATTATGAAAGATCTAATCTATGTAATCTAAACTCTTTAATTATGAAGATTAGATTTAATGTGTGATTACCCAATTTTAACTCTTAAAATCTAATCCACATTATAACTACCAATTATTTGAAATATATTTATTTTAATCACATTAAAAGTAATTATATATTTCTAATTTGTGAACCTAGGATTTTTAACTAAAATCCTAACAAATTATGAAATTGGTATTTAATGTATTATTATCTCTATTTTAACTAATAAACTATTTAATAGAAAAAATAAATAATAATACATGTATGTATGTCATGTTATAATGCAACGAGTAGGCACTTTCTATTCTATATGACATATTTTATGCATGATCATGTTATCAACAAATTATTCAATCATCACATGATAAACAATTAAAATAAATAACATGTGATTGACCGGGTTCTTTGGCTTTAACGACCTAAAACTAATTTTAGATATTACAAAATTAACCAAGGCATTCCTTAGCTTTCACTTGTAGTCTTCAAGAACTTCATGGTCTTCAAGGTCTTAATGGGCTCTCTTGGGCTCATAATTAAATCCAATTTAATTATTAAGAATCTCCATCACATGGATTGGGCTAGAGCCCATTTTATGATTTTAAAACCATCAAAAATTATCCAAGTGTGAGCATACATGTGCAGATTGTGCATCATCAATCATGTGCACTAAATGCACATGTGTCACATGCACAAACATCCAATGCATTAGCTTTCACGCACAAACAGGTGCAACAATTGCACTGCTTTGTGCATGTCACTTATGCGGCCTGCTGCTTGCACACGTGGACAATTGAACAAGCCACCTGTCGTGCAACACATGCACCAATCTGCAGCCAAACTGGTTCATAACCAGTCCTCATATGCGCAGTCAAGCTGGTTCATAACCAGTCACACGCACAGCGGCATTAGCGGACTGGTGACTAGTTCAAAAACAGTCCGTTTGCTGCCCAGAAAACCGCAAACGCACACCAGTCCCCATACGCAGTGAACCAGTGCACCAAGCACCAGCCGTTCGCGTTGCTATCCACTGCTGTCCGCTGCCGTTCAATTCGCAGTCTCTTGCACATCGAATACGCACAACCAGAACTGCTGGAGCATCCATATGCACAACCAGTCCTTCTCAAAACACACAGCCGAACTGGTCATCAAACTGATTTAAAACAGTCCACCATGCGTAGCCACTCTGGTTTATAACCAGTCAGACGCACAGCGGCATAAGCGGACCAGCGCACCTGCGGGCACCAGTCATCAGGTCGTGCATCACATGCACACTTTGTTTCAAGAACTGGCGCTGCCGTTGTCCAGTTCCGCTGCCACATTCTGACCGATTCTGCTGCTGTTTAGAATCATTTAATTTATTTTTGTGTGATGCGCATCTTATGCACACATCTAACTACGTGCAACTTTTGCACCGAACGCACATGAATTTTTCTTAAACCAATTCCGTATTCAATCGTAACTTTCGCCCAAAACCAGAAACGAAATTTCAGAGCCGTTGCACATCATTCTTCGACTTGAATTCTTCGACAAAATAAAATCCTAAATCTATGACTACAAGGAAATTAAATCGCCACAAACGGCTTACAAATTTAATCAAATTAAATTAGCCAAAGAACCATACAATTAACGATCAATCCATGCAAACTCAATTCATCAATCATGAATATATATCAAATAATAATTTTGTGCCTACTCCATGACATACAAAGAATCATAATCAAAAGAAAATTCAATCATTATTGAATCAATTATTAAACTAGCGAAACCGGGCTCTGATACCAATTGAAGGGAAAAAATCTTGATTTTAATTCGAATGCGGAAACGTGAATCTTAAAAATTTTCAAAAAAAAACATGCCCAATCGATACTAGTAATAACGATTCAATAATTAATTCATAAGATCGAATCTTACCTTGCATGAAGATTGAATTGATCCCTTTTGATTCGCAGATTCTTCACCACCTGATCTTCCTTGCTATGACTCTTCACAAGAGAAACCGTGTGTGGGCACAATCTTTTGAAGATCCTTTTGAAGTAGATGGTTATTAGGTGATTTTTAATCAATGGAAATTTTTGGTTCAAGTAGCCAAAAATTCTCTCTACCACCATTAACTTTACCAATCATAAAAACATCTTTTTTTATATTGGCAAACTAGGGTTCTTCAATTTTAACAAGGAATCCAAATTCCTATTTAAATTGAAAGATTTAATTCATATCCAATATGGAATCAAATTCCTTATTGGATTAGAATTCTATTCTTTTAATTTAATATGGAATCTAATTCCCATTAAATTAAAACTCTTTTAATATAATTTAAATGGAATCTTATTCCAATTAAAATTATTATTTCCATTAATTAATTAAATGACTTTTCATTAAATTAAATGATTCTAAATCATAATTAATTTAATGACATCATTTAGAATTGAACCCATGACCTCTACAAATAATTAAATAATTAACCATTAATTAAATAATTATAAATATTTAAATAATCAAATTATTTAAATAATTTATGAACATGTACATAAATTTATATGTACACTAATAATTGGACAATCCAATTATATTCTTCAACTTATTTCTTTATGTGGTTGTGAGCTAGCAAGGGGACCAAATGGACCTACAATTTGAGCTCCAATAATATCAGAATTATTAATTAAACTCTTTAATTAATAATTCACTATTATTAACCTTAGAGTTACTCCACTAAAAACTTAAGGTTACACTCTCAAAATTGTAGATGTTTTACACAATCTGAATTTTCAGTGTCCATCGATTTAATCATTTCATTTGATTCGATCCTCCACGGGTAGTTCATAATTAGAGCTAGGTTATTAAAATCCGTTATACCTCTCTATTTATATCTTGTTCCTTTAAGTACCATTGATTCTCTAATGAACAATATATCCATAACAACTTATGAATTTATCTTTCCATTTACTCATAAATAGAAAGTTGAGCGCTCTTATTGTTCAAGACCCGAATCAACACTTAAGGGAACTACTCATCTACTTCTCGCAAGAAGGAGTGGATTCCACTATTGTGTAGAATGTTCCCAGCCACTTATTAAATCACATCTCCAAAGTACGAAGCATATTGACCGTAAATCTATAACAGTCTCACCCATGTAAATCAAAAGATATGACCCAACAAATAGGAGTCCATAAAACACTCAGGATTAAGATCAATCCATATATGATCATCTACTTGATAAAGAAGAATTTCTTTGTTTAACGGATATTAATAAGAAATTCATTTTATCATGGTCCAGTCCTATATAATCTTTATTATATAAGTGCCTCCATTTTCATATCACCATATGAACAATCCCGGATAAGATCATCGTATCAAATACGAAATGGACCGCAACTATAGATTTACCACAAACAAAGTACCCAGCTTTGTTTGCTTTCTACGGACTCTTTAGATTACTAATCTCAAACTAAATCCTCTTGTATATAACACTTATATACTTAATTTGAGACTATATAAGTTATCATGGATGTTACATGATATTCGTATGAAGCAAACATTTCATAAATGCACATTAATTTGAATAAAATAAATTTTATTTATTTATAATTTATTTAAACGTTTACAAATTACAAGGTCTAAGGGCACAATGCCTAACAGACAGTACTGTCACAGTGGAGACCGATCCACCTGCACCATCTGAAGGTCTGCTCGAAATCGTAGCAGCAGAACAACCTCCTATTTCATTGCTGCCAACACTTCAAGGTTGAAATTCAATGAAATCCAAGGATTGATATTGTCTTGTTTGTTGCAAGATGTTTTTTCATAGTTTGAACATTTCGTTTTGCTTTTGGTCCTATTGATTTCATTATTCTCCTTTGGATTTTTCTTTTAAAAAGGGAGAGAAGTTACATTAAGGGGGAGTAATTGTTTTCTGGTTTTCTAGTTTGTGTTTATTAAGGGGGAGTGTATTGTGTTTGATTTGGAATGCGGGATTGTTTGAGTTTTGCTCAAGTTTATATTTGAGTAGTTTGTGTGTTTTGTCATAAAGATGGCAAAGGGGAAGATTGTTAGTGTAAAGGTTTGACACCATATGACAATATTTGAACAAACTCATTTTTCGTTAATTAATTAGTCTTTTTTTATTATCTCTGAGATTATTTTGAATGTTCTTTTAATAATCTCGGATTTTAATTATTTTGAATAATTTCTTCTAAGATAATCTTGGGTTTTATTTTGATAATCTCTTTTAATTAAATATGGAATTTCCTATTTAAGAAAAAGATGTTCCTTTGGGGATAAAATTCATTGGAAATATTTTTTGGAATTATCTCTGATATTTTGTTATTGATTGTAAAGTAAATCTCTTTTATTTATTAGAGATATTCATTATCTCTAATTAAATTCTTTATTATACAGATACTATTGAAGAGATTTAAAAGTGTGTATATTGGTGCTATAACTACTAACTGAATTCACGATACTTAGTATGCAGACAATGAATATCTAAATATAATATGAGAGTACTAAATATATAATAGAGAACTTTATGTATTTTGTGAGTTATAGAGTGAATATCTTTAAGGTCTTTTAGTCTTAGGAAGAGTGTGACTCGCTCCTAAGGAAACACAACAACATAAATTCTTCGGAAGAACCGTTTTGATTTTTGGAAGAAGAAGAGTCTCAAAGCTTTTAGAAGGAGTTCAAAAAATTAGTGATCAATTAAGTCGAGGGCAATTTGTTATATTAAAATAGTGGAGAGAGTACAATACTTTATGTCAATTGTAAAAATTGAATCATTAGTTGATGGGGTTAAGTTATGTATGTATTATTTGAATCTTTATTAATTAATATAAACATTTGGGCGTAACTTTGTAAATGTATAGTAAAACTGAATTATATTATGTTGTTATATTTTTTTATTTTTTGTTATAATATTTTTTTAGTTAATTATTATAACGGAACTTATCGGTTGTTACAATAATTATCTGTGAATCGTTACAATAATTGATTGTTAATCGTTATAATAATGGGACAAATTTTATTTAATTCGTAAAATTTGATAACTTCAATCAAAACCAATCTTTCAGCATCTATGAAGGACGCCGCCCACAAGAAGGCCATAAAGGAGGTAGTGCCTCCTCCTTAAAAAATGAGGCGTTCTGCCTCTTGTTTTGGGAGGTCATCGGTCTCCGTTTGTGGAGGACACTTGCAGACATCCTCATTGTTGACGATTTCGATTAGTTTCCTATGCGAACGGGGAGATACGTAGCCTCCTTGAAAGAGAAAACCATTGGTCTCCGACCACTAAAGACTAGTGGTCAAAAGTTTTTATTTTATATATATATATATATATATATTTAAAAACTATTAATTGTATTTTTAATAAATAACAACATGTCAAGTCCTGGTTTTGTGATATCGTCATGGCTTGGACTATATAGTCAGGAAAATCCTGACAGAATTTTTGGACAGGATTAAAATTAATCCAAACGTAAAATTTTACTACACTTTTTTGTTTTTCGTTTGAAGAAATTTTACTACACGTTGGACAATACTAATTTGGTATTATCCAATCCAATTTCTAGTACGGCCTAAGATATTTACCACCTGAAAATACAGTTGAGGTGGTATCCAAAATAATTTTGAGAGGAAAATCAGTAAAGAATAATTGACTACTTTTACTTTGATTTTTTTTTTTTCAAGTGAGCAAATACACATTTTTAATTTTATTTTTATTATCAACGTGTAATGTGACTTGTTGATACATGTTAATTTAGTTTGTTAATAGTTAGACTCAAATAAACACTAATGCTAGTATCTCAAAGAAAAGAAAGGAAAAAAAAAAACAAGTTATACCGGCTTTTATAAAACGAAAGATTTTCATGTAATAATCATAAAATAATACACGATATAATTACATTCAAACATATTCGATCTATGGGACGAGATGGGATAACAACCCCACTTAAGGTCAGTTTGTTATCAATGTAGCTTTTAAAATAATCAGTGTTAGCTGTGTTGAATTAATGACCTACAAGTAATAAACATATGTACACAATAAATTTTATGTTAATTGCTGTGACTTTGTAAAATATCTAAAATAGATATAAAAATAAAATACCTTATCTTTTATTTGGCATAAATATATTTCTATATAATTAAGGTATGATATAATTGTGCTTGTGTTAAATTAATTAACATAATTTGGCCGTTTAAACGATTCATCAAATCTCACGACAGATTATTTCCTAACTTCTTTTATAAAAGTAATTCCTGCCCCCGCCTATGTATTAAAATGATTGTTAAATTTATACATATTATTAAATAATCATTTTTGGAAGTTTTATTAGATACCATCTTATATCAAAATTATAAAATAATAAGATTTTAACTTTTTAAAAGCAATATTAAACAATTACTTAACCAAAAAAAAAAAAAAAAAGCAATGCCAAACAAACTTAATCCCACGTTTGGAAATGCCCAAGATTGGCAGGATCCATCCATAGTGCTAGATTTTGTAGTCTTGGCTCAAACAAGACTACACCTTTAACTACTTATAATATAAAATTTTTAAAAATAATTTAATAGTATTTTGAAAATATATTTTAATATAATTAAAATAATTATGTTGTTATTTATTATAATTCTATCAATCGTTTATACAAATATTTAAATCTTAATTTAATATATTTGTCAAAAATAATTTAAAATTAATATTTTTTTAATATCAATGAAAAATAAATTTTTGTTTATTTAGTATATTAACTAATTTCACTGCACACTACCGCTTAATAAGTGGTGTAACAGAAGGTTTGTTTCGAAAAACAAAACAAATAAACTCGAACTAATATGATAGAACTAAAATTTGAAGTTTTATTACTAAAAAAAAATCATGAACTAGATACAAAGTATAAACAACTCAAGACTTATTTATAATGTTCTAATCCTATTCTTAATAAAAATAGAAACCTTATCTAATAAATGAAGATTCGAATCTTGATTATCAAGTAAAATCTTAATTAATAAATGAAGATTATAATCTTGATTATCAAGTAATATTAATTAATAAATAAAGATCCTAATAATTTTAACTAATAGATAAGCTAACTAATCTTGATTATCAAGTAGTATTAATTAATAAATAAAGATCCTAATAATCTTAATTAATAAATAAAGATTCTAAGAAATCCTAAACTTTCCTAAATTTATCTTACATTAGTAGAAGTGGTTAAACACTTATCTTAATCTTAAGAGATTACTTGTCCTAAAATATAAGATATGAGTAGTTTTATCTGAATTTAATCATTCCCTTCAAAAAAAGAAAAAACTAATTTCATGGTATGAAACATAAAATAGATTTTTTCTTGAAATAAATGGAAATATATTACTTATTGTCCAATTCAGAGGTAAACTTGATTACGCTTGAATAAAAGCATACCAAGAAGAGTTTCATGTAATTGCTCCATATATATATATAGAACTGTGACTGCCACGCGTTTTTTTTTTTTTAACTCGTCTAACATTAGATCGGATTATTATGGAATCTAGTAGAGATGGACTCTAATGTATACATAGTTCGTAATTCTACTCCTGAAAAATGAATGATGACTACTCAAATAGAAATGAGAAAATTGCCCATATATTATAAGCTATGACTTTGAGAGGGACGAGGATGGATTTTAACCAGTGGGCCATCCCACTTCATCAACAGCCGAGCTATCACAGTCGGTATTATACCAATTTCCATGTGATGTGTTAGGACGGCAATGAGTGCTGTGCAACGGATAATACGAAAAAAAACATCCACTCAATTGACAAAAACAAGTGTGTGATGCGCTGACTACATCAACACTATGGTCGTCCAATCAGATAATAAGGCCACGTCACATAAACAGTTTTCCATGCAGGGGAGGAGGAGCGTGCCCAACAGAAAAAAACAGTCCATTTAATATTTTCATTTTGTCCTTCCCAGACAACACAAAAACGAGCGAAGCCAAATCAACCCTCCTAGGCCTCGCGCGCGCTCTCTCTCTCTCTGTAGTCTGTACATCAGAACAAATAAATAAATATATAAATATATATATCTCTACGCATCAGGGACCGTACGCTTCTCTTTCTTACAAGACACCCTTTGTTTCTCCTTCTCGATTCCTTCAAAAGTCGCCCCCCAATTCAATGCTTTCATTGTTCAGACAAAATTAAATGGGAAACAACTGCTTCACTGCCTCGAATAAATCGACGGCCGAGATCAGACCTTACGACTGCATCAAACCATCTCCAGCCGTCAAACTCTCCGGCTCTCCCTCCTCTCCTCTCACCGCCTACGTCCGCTTCGCTCTCCTCTACAAAGGCGTTTCTCCGCGTTTCATCCCCTCCGAAGAAGCACGCTCCTCCGACCTTACGCTTCTCCAAATCGGCTCCGACACCGTCTCCGGCCCGCCGCGCGAGCCGCTGCTGCGGTTCATCGAGAACAAGTTCCCGCACCCGCCTTTGCTGTTGCATGATCATCATGGTGGCGACGAGGAAGTACTGACGCCGCGTTTAGTGAGGCTGACTTGGCTGCAGCATAAGAGCGTGACGTGGCACGTGGAGAGGATGGCGAGGTGGGCGGAGGATCTGACCAAACGTGGAGGCAGGAGAGCCGTTGATCCCGTGGTAGGCAGCCCCAGGATGGAGGTGAGGAAGTTTGGCAACGGCTACTCCCAGCTGCTGGAGTTGATGTTTGAGCATGCCCAAATGGAGGAGACAATTGTCTTTCCGCTCTTGGAGAAGGCTGATCGAGGTAGCCTCTACTCTATTATCATGCACCTCCTCACACACAATCAAATTATTTTTAGAAGAGAGATTGTATAAACAATCTTAAAACTTTCTAGCGAGATTTATTTGAAATCTTATTTAAAATAAATTTTAGGTTGTAATTTTTGCATCTTTTTTGGATTAAGAGTCAAAAGTTGAATGATACTGTTGGGCTAATATGTTGGAAAGGTGTCAAGTCAGTTAAGAATGATAGTTGCTTGAATGGAGGGCAATGTGAATAGTGCTGATAATTCAAATGGGTTTTTGAAAACTGTTTTGGGATCTAATAATCAAAATTTCAATCATTTATTTTTTAGCTAAGTTCTCATGTTAAGTTAGGAGTTATGTTTGCTTGGTGAAATGGCAATGTGCATAGTGATGAATGGTGATAAGGCAATTCGGTATGATGGACTGCAGGACTATGTAAAAGTGCAAATGAGCAACATGCAAGGGACCTACCAATAATGAATGGTATCAAAGAAGACATCAAATCAGTTGGAGTGTTAGATTCTGGTAGCCCTGGTTATCAAGAGGCTCTTTCCAACCTTTCTACTCGGTTGAAATCATTACAGGTACGATATCAGCAAAGACACCACATTAGGGATTATGTATGTATGTTGTATTTATTCCATGTTATGATGTGATGTTTTATCATTGTTGCTATATGTTTTGTGGAAACAACTTTGTAAATGATGTTGATTAATCTGAAACAGTTATGATTCTCGTTGTGAGCCGAATAAGAATTTTCTAAATGTGTTTATAGAAACATTGCAAACAGCACTTTGAGGAGGAGGAGAGAGATTTACTGCCATTTATAGAGGCAATGGAGCTAAGTAGGGAGCAGGAAAAGAGAATATTGGTTCAGTGTTTGGATGTGATGCAAGGGACTCACTCACATTTGTTCAACTTTTTCCTTGAAGGACTGCTCCCTCAGGAAGCTATGCAGTACTTGGACTTGATCATTGAATGCAGTGACAGAGAAGGAACCATTTCCATGTCTCATATGATTGTAAAGTAAGATCTCAGTGTCCTCGTTGCCTTTACTTTTTGAAGCTTGGTCAAATCGAGGCTTTTGCTTGAGGGTAAAGCAAGCCAGGATTGATGGGTGTGTTTTTCAGTAGAAGAGTGGAAGGCTTGTGTTGTGTTATTACTTTTGTGAACAAATCTGTCTGCTATGTGAATTGCTTGGTATGTTGTAGTAAAACTAGAGTTGAACAATATGTATAGCTCTTCTCAACAAAAAAGACAGAATTTCAGAAGTAATTAGACTATATTTGTTGCAACTAAAATAAATTTGGGAGTTAAAAGATAAGGAAACATGATTTGAATGCATAATTTTATTTCATGTGAATGAAGCATATCGCTTCAATTTACTGGAAAATTATTGATGCAGATATGATTATCCATAATCTCAAAATTATTTTGGTGAACTGAGTGCCTGACTAGCTTTGCTTTGAAAGATGGAGATGCTGTTGGTATTTTGTAGGCTTTTTGTAAAAGCTGTAGCGCTGTACCTTCCAAACAACCAATATTCCTCGTTAAATGATTGAGGTTAAATCTTGCAATTGAAGCCAGCCATAGGAAGTTGTCTGACAGACCTTACAACTTTATGCCATGTGACTTGAATTGCTTTATTCTTTATTTCCTTTTCTTTTTACTACGAGTACATAATACCATACTGATCTCTGCTCGAAAATATTATTGAAAAATATCCTCCCAAAACAACTATCAAGTTGCGAGAATATATGATTTCGAATGCCTTTGTTTGATGATAAGCATGGCATATGTAAAAGCTTGCATGACGTTTACAACCAAAGAGGTATAGAAAGTAAATAATAGAAAACAAGCATGTTCTCTGCCAACAACTAAATTAAACATTGTAAAGAGAACGAATAGAAACTGAACATGGAAATAATCAGGGAAACAAATCAACAATTTTCTGGCCGTTAGTCCCGTCACCATTTGGACCACTTAACATGTATTGGATTTGGATCACTTTAAAGTCTATGAAAATTGGTTGTTAATTTGGACCAGTTCAACGCAATCTTGTATGGCCCTTTGACGGCACTAACTTCCTTCTTGTTAAGGTGCACCCTTGTAAGACGATCTCGAAAAATGTGGCATTCCTGCCGAGTCGCTTCTGCTCATGCCAATGAACTAGGATTTCGCCTTTCTTATCACGTGCCAGCGTCAATCTTAAATATTATAATTAGATATTTTCTTATCAACTTAAATTTTTGGATTGAGTGATAACTAACATAATATCAAAATTTGGAGGTTTTTTATTCAAGCCCTTTCTCTCTCCATTATTTGAAAATATTCTTTTTATAGATATTATATGGTAGAAGATATTTAACATATATTTAACGTTTATTGTCTATCCATATTATATATGAGAGGACATGTCACATATCAACCTCAATTTTAAATGACAGTTATACGCAAGGAGATATATTATATGTCAACCTTTAACTTAAATACTATAATTGAGTTATTTTTTATTAGTTTAATATTTTAGATCTAATGGTAGCTAACATTTTTTATTATTCAATCATCAACCATTATGTCCCCAAAACCATATTATAGTTTAAGTTTTTGGGTCTGATAGTAACTACTGTTTTTTATTTCTCAACCGTCAACCATTATATCCCCAAAAGCACATTATATACTTCCATTTGTAAAATAAAATTATATAGTCTGTAGCGAATGGTGTGCTATGTAGCTTAAGTTGCATGCACTTGATTTCCCCTAATGTAATCAAGACTTCAAACCTTCGATCGGCATTTGGGTTGAGATTCACATGTTGTACAAATTATGAAGTGATAGTGACAGAATTAGAAGTTCATGTTGGAGGGAATACTTTAAAATAATGATAATAACAAAAATTTATGCTAAACGGAGATAAGGTTATTTTATTGATAAGTTTCTTACGCTTATGATAATGAAATTGCATGCTTAAATTATGACCTATACTGAATCCACGTTAATAAGATTGTAACTTCATGTTGGACTTCATATTTATCGAATTTCATAAGGTAACAATATTTTTTTGAAAGAAAAAGAAAAATTAAAACTTTAATAAATATGAATTTATTTTATGACCTTCAACAACAAAGATAGTTAAAAATAAAAATGACTGATAGTTATAAACAAGTTTGGATGGATGACTGATGATGAGAGATGGTTGAAATTCAGCATTGCTTAATTAGTGGTAGAGATTAGAGTGTCGACGCACAAAAATTGGGGCCATTTGGTGGCACTTCATTATTCATTTGGTGGATGGAGGTATTCGGTAATGAATATCTAAAAATACATCTTTATTGTTGGCTGAGTTCTAATTTGGATCTTTATCAGAATTATTTATTTTTATTTATTTTTTTATGGTTCCTTTCCAATATAGTTTCAAATTTGATATTTAATATTTTGTATTTTTTCAATTTTCTTCGTGTCGACATTGTCTTCACGTTGACATGTAGCCTCTTTATATCTAAAGATAAAAATATTCATAACATCATTAAGTTTGATTAATAATAGAGATCAGATTGACGAGATTAAAAATGTTAATAATGATAAGAGTTAAAAATAAATTCATATTTAAAATATATATATTTTACCAAATCATAGGGATAAAAATGTAATTTATTCTATTTTTTTTTTTTCAATCTACAACAAAACAAAGCGCTAATTTTTTTAAAGGAAACGAATTTAAATTTTTATAACATTGTTGGATTTTGGTTCATTAAATTCAATTAAAATCAGCTTTAAAAAAAAAAAATTCAATTAAAATCAGGGTCCATTAAGGTGAGTATGACTCTAGAAACAGTAGACACGTGGCAGTATATAAGTGGGGAATACACACAACAGTGGGGGTCCCTTGTCGGAGCCACAAATCGCTTCTCATGAGTTGTGGCGGGAATCAGAATCAGTAAAGCCGCATTCAGTGATACCGAGAGATGGGATTGGAAGCAGCAGTGCCCAAATGGGCTTCAACGCCTTGCATTATGGGCATCGACGAAGCTGGCCGTGGCCCCGTTTTAGGTCTTCTTCTTCTTCTTCTTCGTTTTTGCTTTCATTTTCTGTTTTGTTTGCTGACAATTAAATCACTTGTAATTGTTCAGGGCCGATGGTTTATGGATGCTTGTACTGTGCTCGCTCCTATCAGAACACTCTCTCTACCTTGCACTTTGCAGGTTTTTTTTTTTAATAATTTTTTATTTCTCTCTTCTCATGTTTATGGGTTACTTTCACTTTTTGTATAGTTGTACATTATAGATATAGGATTTTTGTTAGTGTTCATAATCAACATACCCAAAGCTTAAGCTAAGCTGATTGAAAAAGGCTCATTTGTAGTACGTTATGTATTAATAGCTCCTCATGTGCAAAACCAGCGGGCTTAATTCTTGGTTCCAGCATGAACATGAAAACACAATAAATTCATATTCAAATATTATCATGTGGGGGAATTCACAAACTTAGGACTCTAAGGATAAATCAAACTCTGACACCATTTTAGTAACCAACAGGCTCAAACGCTTAACCGGAACTGATGGGAAAGACCTCTAATAGTTAACGTGATGTCACAGTTTGCGAAAATGAACTAAAAACCTTTTTTTTTTTTTAAACTATACTGATATGGGACTATGCAGAGCTGAATAACTTTCTGTACTAATATTAAACAGCTGCAATTCATGGAGAAGAAGTGGCTACGCAAGCCCCTTTTCCTCTTTGACATTGCTTTTCTTTTGATACTTCTACTTTACATCTGACTGCTTGCAGATTCAAAGACACTCAAGGAAGAAAAGAGGGAAGAATTATTTGAGGATCTCAAGGCTAATGAATCAATTGGATGGGCTGTGGATGTCATAGATCCTAGGGAGCTCTCAGCTAAAATGCTAAATAAGTTAGTAGTTAGTACTGTACATAATATATAATTTTGGGTTCCTTAAAAAGTTAGTTGTTTCTCATGAGGTTTTCCTGTCTACTTGTCAACAGAAATAAGATAAACCTGAACGAGATTTCACATGACTCTGCCATTGGCCTGATAACTAGGGTAATAGACATGGGAGTTCTTCTAACTGAGGTAAAAATTCTCTATGCAACTTATACATCATTCGTGTTCTTTGTCTTATATGTCCATTGTTTTAACAGATCCTTCGCTTGTTGCTTAAAGCCAAGTCATGGAAGTGAATATTGGTTTCCTTACTAGAAAAATTTTGATTGGATAACTTCTTTTCTTCTTTCCCAGTCCGAAATAATGTACTTAGCAAATAGCTGAGGGCAAAAGTGATTGAATTCGTTCGAGTTATTAAATTTTGATCGATTTTCACGGTTTCAAGTCAATGCAGTTAGATAATGCCATAAAAGAATTCAAAGAAATCTGCATGTTTGTGTATATCAGGTTTACTTGGATACAGTGGGAGATGCAGAGAAGTATAGAGCAAAACTGTCTGATAGATTTCCTTCAATCAAATTTGTTGTTTCAAAGAAGGCTGATAGTCTCTATCCAGTTGTCAGTGGTGCAAGTATAGTTGCTAAGGTAACAGATTTCCCTGTCAAATCTTCTCCATTTTAACTGTCAGATCATTTCTCATTTTATTTGATTATGTAGGTCACTAGAGATCGAGCTTTGAGAGAATGGGTGCTTGAGGAAACAGCTGAAAATATGCAAAGGAACTTTGGTTCTGGATATCCTGGAGGTGAAAAATTCTTAATCCCTGTTATTGTATGCCATCGCTTTGGAATTCTAACATAGTTGTTCTAGTACAAGGAATCTGGCAAATTTTTTTCATGTGTTTAGATCCAGAAACCAAGGCCTGGTTGGAAAATCACAAGCACTTCATATTTGGATTCCCAACTTTAGTTCGCTTCAGTTGGGGTACATGCAACTCATATTTCAAAGATGGTGCTGAAGTGTTGTGGTCAGTTCTTAACTTCTATTATAATTTGATGTGATTGATACACACTAGCAATATTATCCTTGTTTGAGGCCCCTGTGCAGTGTGAACATGCGGTTCCTTTGTTGGATTGTAAATTATGTTACTGGTGTTCTTTTTCTTCCCCTTCCTTTTGCCAGCAGTTACTGGACCAACCACAGCCATTAATCCTGTCACAACTACAACACCTTAGTATGTATCTCTTACTAATAACATGATCTGTGTTTATATAATTAGGAGATGGGTGGGGATCCTGTAGGATGCAAATTTAGTGGCTGGAGTATGAGACAACATGGAACCTTTTTGGAAACCTTATTATTGCTATAAAAAGTAAATATTATTTGGGTTGTAATTTCTCTATCTCTCTGTCTGAACATATATGTTCCAAATATTTAACATACTAGAGCCATTAAAACCCGATAACAAGTACAGTGCTTCAGCAATTATAATGTAGTAATAAAATGATATGACTGGTATAATCCAGGAGGCAGATCCTGTTTATATAATATTAGTGCTTTTCCCTGTTTAAAGCCATCTATGGCCTAGAGAGAATGGTTTGAGACCTTTTAATGGTTGCTTTACAAAATCAATGTTGTACTGGTTTTAATTTATCTCTCTATAAACATTCTTCAGGTTCGTTGTGAAATAACATGCTTTGATAGTATTTAACATCATTTGGTGTGTGAAGGGGCTAAAACAGTCATAAGTCTAATCATGAAACTCCTCAAATTCTGTCCTTGGACCTTGATGATTCATTGCTATTGTTTAAGTGAATATGTATCTTAAGTAGGGTTTTTTTATGCCACTACCACTTTAAATGTGAATATACTTCTTGCATTTTCTCTTTTGCATTAGAACTATTTTTAAAATTGCTAAGAACATCTGTGGCTATGATAAATAAAAGGTCAACTGTAAGGAGGGAAATATTTGTTAGACTCTTATGAACAAACAAGTACTATCAGTCTCACTCATCTGAAAAAATATTAATGATGTAAGAATAAAACTAGAAAAATACTAATTCAAAGTAACCTATAAGGATACTGGGCATACATAATCGCAGTGCCTCTACTTATTTAACAAAAGGTAGAGGCGTAGAGCTTTTTATATCTTTTTGCAGATTTATTGGTTTCAGGATTTCCATATACTTTATATATTTGAATTGGGAGGCAATACTTTTACTGCTTGATAAAAGTGCTTGGAATTTGTTGCATTGGTTTGGCTTCTGCCAATACAGATTGGCTTTCTTCCAGTTTTGTGCTAACTTAATAACCCACAAGAATACAATCCCATTTTTTTTTTCTTAACAAGAGTACACACGAATGTGATTCTATGTGAATATCTGGAATGATGTGGAAAATATTCGCCATGCATGTCAGTTATAGTTGTGTTTTTAGTGTGCATATATTTAGCTATAACCCAGTTTCTCTCCTCATTTCTGTATTCTGAACTCTTTTATCTCTGAACTTCTGTTGATAACAATTTTCTGTGAGTACTTTTCATGCGTTTATTTATTTGTGTGTAGGGAGTCTGATAAAATGGATGAAGATGGTTCCTGCAGTAGCCGTGGCAAGCGGCAACTAAAATTAAGCAATGTTGGTCTCACTTTATCCAAAAGGAGAAGTGAAGAAATTGAATCTAGTGGTAAAGGGCGTTGCAAGTTCTTTGAGGCTCGTAAACTTGAGCAACTCACTCATTTTTAACAAAAAGTTCATTGTTATTTCATTAAATATGTTTTGCTTTAACTTTAGTAATTTATCTTCCTACATTGAAATTGAGTTAATTAAATTTTGGATTTGCCTTCGTGTAATCTCTTGTTGGTAGGAGAATGTACAAATGGTATCAGAATGCAATTGGAACTTACATTTCCAGATTTTAGAGATGACGCTTGAGACTGTTGACATAAATTTTACAAATCACTTATCGTCCATCAATAACATAATGTGGTTTTAATTTAAGTGCACTGAATGGCCTTTTTGTAGTCATGTTACTTGTAATGATGCTCTTAGCAAAGCAATCGTTTTAGATTACATCATCCCTTGTGGATGATGAGGGATGATGCTGACAGAAGTTACACTTGCATTCACACACTGGAGCACATACGTTTTTTGTGTGTTTCTGAAGGCAGGCCAGATTAACAGATGAACTAGAAAATTTTATCTTATGTCAGTGATAACAAAGAATCTCAAAATGTTCATTGCACACAACTCATCATGTTCATTTCTGTTTCTCTCTAGCACTTATTTCCACTTGATTCCTGGATTGGTTTCTATGAACTGATCAGGTACAGAGATAAAAGCCACACTTTGACTATGTAAGACCCAAGCAGTAGGCAAAAAGAGTAAGCTAGCATACCTTCTCTGTATGAGTTTCTAGTTCAAGGAACTGGTTCAGAAACCAAGCACCCCTTATGGTATCAGAGCCTATGGTTCTGTTTGATAAACTGAAAGATCCCATGGTCTTTGACGTACCCGCATTTGGTGGATTATGCTGTTGTTGGTGTGGCTGTTCTGGAAGTTGGTTATCTACTGTCTCAAGAGTAGATTCTTTCTCT
Source organism: Nephelium lappaceum (assembly GCA_021234005.1). NCBI lineage: Eukaryota > Viridiplantae > Streptophyta > Magnoliopsida > Sapindales > Sapindaceae > Nephelium > Nephelium lappaceum. Next base: position 75,541 of record JAIZFV010000555.1, read on the forward strand.
GGATCAACCACTTGAGGCTGAGTGTTCATGAATTGGGTTGGAACATAGTCTTCTGTAGAAGATTGTTTGTTCCGGCTGGTAGGACTGAGACCTTTCATCATCGGATTCTGTCTTTGAAATTTCAGGAGTTGAAGATTCTTGGGTTAATTGATCAGTATATTGATCAAAAATTGTTTGAGGAATCTGTTGGTGGCCATCTCTTGCAGGACCTGGGTTAATGGATTGGATATCATCAACTGCATCTTGGGGTCCGATTCATCTGTATCTTGCTTCTTTGTTTTTTGTTCAGAAGATGAACCTTGCGGTTGTTTGCCTTTTCTTTTTGCTGCTTTCATCTGTTGATACTTTTCTTTCCTTTCTTTCTTAAGCTGGTCATACAAATGATTTGTTGAACCAAATACAATTTCTGCATTAGAAAGAGTATTGGGAATCCCATTCTCTACTTACGAACTGATCTAACTTCTGCTTATAGAGAGAAGCTTAAACAGAAGCGCACAAACTTTGTGGCTGACCTGGTGGGGTGGGCTTGTTAAATACTGTAGATGACAATTTGAAATGCAACAGAAGTTTGTATTTTTTTGCACCTATTAAACTTAACAACTACACTCAAGATCTTCTTTTGGCAAATAGAAAAGCTGTTTAGTCATTTCACTTGAATGTAGTGTTTAATCTAACAAGACAAGAATAGATCATGCTGTGTACATCATGCTTGCTCTCACCTTACAATAAATTCGGAAAATTTTTTACGCATTTTAGATTTTTACTGAAATTTATGTTCGTCGCTAAGTATTTATACTGGTATTAGTATTCTCCAGACAGTAGCAAGTTACCATGCCATAGCGATTGCATTCTCTTTGATGGAGGCATACCCTTTGAGTGTTCAGCATGAACACACAACTCTGCAAATTCTTCAAGCGAAGCTGGGTCCAAATGATCTACGTAAGTAGGTATATTTCTTTTTAAGTCCAACAGTTGGAGGCATAGAAGACTATGAACGGCGTGTAATATTGAGTTCAAATGATGACTCCATAGTAAAAATTTTCTGAATATTTTTTTGGTTGGTAGGTGTGGGGGGGTGGGTTGTTGTGTTTGTGATTTAATTGTAAATCTATTTTCTACAATCTCTAATTCTCATCTTTGTGATGAAATACTGTAGGATGCTGTTGCTTGGCTTGAGTACTTTAAGTCCAAGGCCTTTGAGCAGCACGTAGCTGCACGAAATGGTACTAGGAAACCCGATGCATCCGTAGAGCCAGCAAAGGCCATCTGAGGTAATACATGTTGTCCTTGGGATGGATGATGCAATTGATTATTATATAATTTTTGGTGTCGAGGATACGATCTATATTTTTTGTATCAAAACACCCAAAATTTCTTGCTGGCAATCATTTCCTATTGTCAAAACGATGGAAAAGGAAAGGGAAAAAAAATCATTTTAGTCCCTAAATCTTAAAAAATAATTAAATTTTTAATTGTATTTTTAGAAGATGATGAAATAAATCTTAATTTTTTTAAAAATATATCAAATTAATCTCTATAATTAATCCACTTATGGTCAAACCAAAGAAAAAGCAAAAAAAATTCTCTTACCCCTTATTTTAATTACAACATATGTAATGACTGTTTCACCCTTAATATAACTAAAAATTATATTTAATTAAAAATTAATAAATAAAAATTAAATCTAAACCTAAAATAAAATGAATTTATTTATTTTTTTTAAAAAAATCTTCAACCTCACATCTTCGTTTTTACCTTCAATCTAATTCAATATTAAGAAACAATTTGTAAATAAAAAAAAAATCTTTAAAATATTTAACAAACTAAAATTAAAATGATAAAACTACAACAATTAGAAAAATCTGTTAATTATAATAAATTTATATATATACGAGATGTTTTAGAGTCAGGTATACCTGATTTTAAAAAATAAAAATCAACCAATCAAATTCATTTTAATTAAATAGGAGACAAAATTTATTTTAATAAAAAAATGTAGTAATGAATTTAATTAATCAGTTTTTACATGTTAAAATCAGATATATCTGATTATAAAAGTTAAATATATATATATATAACTAATGTACTGGATTATTGTTTCATTTAAAATCTGATTATTATTGTTTTCTGAAAAAACGAAATTAAAAAAAAAAAAAGAAAAAAAAAGAAAAAAAGCATATCATTCAAGGGATCTGGAAACTCTAATAATTCATCAATGGCAGCCTCCTCTGCTCCCATCGCCAGCTTCATCAACCCTCTTTCTCCCTCACATTCATCACCATCATCAATTCTTCGCTACCCATTTTCAGATTGGCTCTTCCCATCTCAAACAACCGCCCAGCACCCTCTCTCCACATTACATGCACCCTTCCCATTACCACCATCAAACCGACGACCCAGATTCCGGTAAGATTAGGCCATGACTAACCCGGAACGGCGTGCACATCCTGGTTGAAGCAGTGGAAAGAGAGGGGGTAAGTAACTGTTCACGCACCCAGGTGGGCCGTCGTCAATGTAGATCTATCAAGCCCACACCTGCCTCAACCTCTACGTGGCTATGCATCTGATTTGTGTTGTGGCAGATCGTTCGTGTACCTAAGTGACTGTTCTTATTTGTGTAGCGGCTGAGATGGAACCCACTGGGTTTTCTATCTCTGCGTTGCGGTTGCCATGGAGTGGGTCTCCGTCTGTCGCGGTGGCAATAGAGATGGAGACCGTCGTTGTTACTTGTTGCTCTCTGCAACAAACCCAGATCATGACGATCAGTTGAACCCAGATCGTCATGATCTGGTGATGCAGGTTTCCCATCTGGTGGATCCATCAACGATGGAGATCTCCATCAGATGAAGAATATATATATATATATTAATTTAGAAGACGATTCAGAGAGGCAGATTGTTTACTGTTTAAGAGCAAAAATCTGTTATTTTGTTTTAACTTCTCTTCTTTTTAGAAAATAAAATTTGAATTTTTTGTTAATTAGAAGCCAGATCTTCAAACATCTGGATTTCAATTTGATTTTTAATTTGTTATTTTGATTTTTAATATATATATATATATTTTTTAAATTATGTGGTCAGCGTATGTGTTAAAATCCTGAATTGTGATTAAAATGATAAAATTACCTTTATTCATCAGGTTAACTGTTAGATTTAGGGATAATATGAAAACCCCCCTGTAATGAAAACTAATAGAAATTTACCTCCCATTTTTAAATTATTAGGTAAGTCGTCCCCTATCGGTTAAAAAAACCGGATGATGTTAACTTTGAAAGGTAAAATGGTAATTGAATATATAATTTTATTTCAACTCTCTCTCTACCAGTCTCTCGCTCTTTCATCTCTCTCTCTTCTCTCTCTCACTCCTCCATCTCTCTTTTTCTCTCGCCTCCCGCGTCCTTCTTCATCGCCGGTGACCAACCCACACCCTTCTCCTCCATCTCCTTCTTCTTTTCTTTTTCTGTTTTGGTTATCTGGTTTTGGGTTTCGAAACCCAGAACCAAACGGTTCCGGGTTCAGCGAACCCAGAACCCGTCTGGTTCTAGGTTTCGATGAACCCAGAACCAGACGAGTTTTGGGTTCGATACTGGTTCTGGGTTCGGCGAACCCAGAACCGTCTGGTTTTGGGTTTCGACGTTCTGGGTTTGGAAACCCAGAACCAGACTGGTTCTGAGTTCTAATCGACCCTTAACCAGATGATTCTGGGTGGGGTGTGGTGGTGGGTGGTTTGTGGTGGTTGTGGGTGGTTGATTTAGGGTTGTTCTGGGTGGTGGGTGGGTGGTTGATGGTTGTTTTTGGTGGTTTGTAGTACAATGAGTCTCTGTTGGGTCTGGGTTTTTTTTTCTCAAATTGTTGTTGATGTTGTAAGTTGATGTTGATAATGGTGGTTAGATGTTGTTGATGTTTTGATGATAATGGTGGCTGACTTGGGTTTCTAGATTTGGTTTTGATTTCAAATTTGATTTTGGTCTCTCTGGGTTCAAATTTTTTCTTCAACCGGAAACCAGAAATTTTGGTCGGAAAATGTTATTAAGGGTATTTTGGTCATTTCATTAGTTTGGACGGAAAATGTTAACATTTTGGATGGAAAGTTAACGGTAGGGGGCGATTTACCTAATAATTTAAAAACGGGGGGTAAATTTTCATTAGTTTTCATTCCAGGGGGGTTTTTCATATTATCCCTTAGATTTAACCATTAGTTGAATGACGAGAGACTAATTTACCATTTTTCTTAAAAAAAGGTTTATTTCATCTTTTTAAATAGGGTTAATTGCACAAATCTCCCTTGAGGTTTGATGAAATTACACAAAGATTATAATATTTGGGTAACTCATATGGGCACTATCTGAGGTTTCAAAAACTCTACACGAACCTCCCCTGTCGTCAGTCAACAACTGTTAAATCGTCATAGTTAATGGTTAAAAGTATAAAAAGACTAAAATACCCTTCAATAAATTTAAAATTAATATATTATACATTTTTTAATTTAATTTGAAAATAAAACATAAAAAATTAAAAAAAAAAAAGAAAACACTGGTCTTCATGGGAGACCAAATCTGGTCTCCCATGGAGACCGACCGTCTCCATTGCTGGAGACGACGGCGTCTCCAGCGATGGAGACGGCCGATGCTGTCTCCAGCAATGAAGACGGTCTTCATCGCTGGTGTTGCCAGCGATGGAATCTCCATCGCTGGTCTCGGAGATCAACGATGGAGATTGATCTCCATTGCTGGCGCCGAGACTAGCGATGAAGCTTGATCTCCATCGCTAGCGACACCAGCGATGGAGACCCTCTCCATCGCTGGTCTTGGAGACCCTCTCCATCGCTGGTCTTGGAGACCAGCGATGGAGATTCCGTCTCCATCGCTGGTCTTGGAGACCAGCGATGGAGATTTCGTCTCCATCGTTGGAGACGGTCGGTCTCCATGGGAGACCAGCCATGGAGACCAACTTTTTTTTTTTATTATTTTTGTTTAATATTTTTAATTTTCATGATTTAGATATATATATTTGTTTGATTTGAGTGTTTGATGATGATAATTGATTTGGTTGGTTTGATGATGATGAATGATTTGATGATTTTCATAAATGTAGAAGATTGAGATGAGGGAGATGATGATGATGGAGGTTGAAGAAGATGATGGGTTTTTTTTTTTTTAATATTATAATATTAGTTTAATAATTAAAAATATTGTTTTTAATTAAAATATTTATTAGTTGTGAATTGACAATTTTACCCTTCAAAACTTTGATTTAACCATAGTTGACTAATGGTTGATTAACGATAGGGCAGGTTTGTGCGGAGTTTTTGAAATCTCAAGTAGTGCCCGTGTCAGTTACCCAAATATCATAATATTTTTGTAATTTCGTCAAACCTCAGGGTAAGTCTGTGCAATTTGCCCTTTTAAATACATAATTAAAAATTTAATCATTTTCTAAAGCTTATGAACCAAAATGATTTTTATCCAAATGAAAAAATTCATTTTCCATTTTCATGCTATAATTTTTGAAAACTTATTTTTTATTTTTAAAATTATATTTTTGAAAATGATTATCAAACACACTTTTAAGTATTTTTTGTTTTCAAAAATAGAAAACTGTTTTCAAAACGGTTTCAAACAGCCACTTAATTTCTTTTCTTTCTCCATACACGAGACAAAAAAATTTCATACATTTTTTTTTTTCTATTCTCTCTTTTTTGCGTCAATCAACGTATAAATAAAATAAACTTTTAATTCAATCTGCATCTAATCTTTACTCTTTGTACAATTAATCAAATTATGTAAACAACATATAGATTTTAAGCTTTTAGATACTTTCAAACAAGATGTATATTATATATGTTAAAATAACATATAAACCAAAATAACAAATAAAAACATAACTCAAGTAAACTTTAAAAAAAAAAACCTATTTTAGATCTAACATGACATCTTTTAGCATAACATAGTATCTATATGGAGGATATATATTAATAAGATTATTTGAATTAAATACTTGGGACTAGATTATCTAAATGAAATCTCGCACATCAGATTCGTGATAATAACAAGAGAAATACTGAATGAAATTTAATTGATCTGTTTTTGAATGATTATAATATAAGCCTATATATAAATAAATCGGGATAATAATTTTTATAATGAAATAACAATAAAATAAGTTATTTTCATAATGAAACAACAATAAATAAGGTAAAAAATATTTTCAAAATGAAAGTAGTCTTAAGTCTATATATTCAAAACATTTTTCATTTATTTGAATTATTAGGTCGAAATTTAAAGAATCATGATCATTGATATATTATTCCTCACTCTTTGCAGTGGGTAAACCTGTGAGGGCAAAAAGGAAGAACAAAAAACAGCACTATACTATATACAATAGGCACATACGATTTGGAGCTCTCCTATATGCCATTTCTTCTGAACAGCAACTCTTTGACGAGCTGTCAAACCAACATGGTAATAACATATACAGTTTTGCTTTTAATCTTGCACTTCTCATTTAAAAAGTTAGAAACCTTAACACATTCGCATTTTGAAAGACAGTATACCATCCCACACTGATAGTTGAAACGATCCTTTATAAGCTGCTTCATTGATTCCTTGGTCTTTCCAATTACTTGAAGTCAAGTCTATCAAAGCTGGTCTCAAGAACAAGAGCATGAGGAATTCTTAGAGCTTTTAGTATGTTCTTGAGATAATAAAAACATCATTTTCACAAGAGAAAGAAAGAAAGAATCCATAATTACAACCCGATTACAAGAGAGAGAAAGAAAGAATACATAATTACTATCGGATTACCTCACGAACTGACGTGGCAGTTAAAGCCGTCACAAGAACATCTGGAAAATTCTGCTTGAGACATCCTAACCCCTATAATCTGGATGAAAATCATGTCCCCACTGGCTAAGAAGCTCGAGCACAAGAAAAGGAAGACTTAATAAGTGGAAGATTTGTATCCCCAGTCCAGGAAACCACTATGACAAAATTCCTAAATATGTTAATGTGAATTAGTTTAATTCAGTGATGAATCAAATCATATTTATATCAATTTCTTGTGAAGCACATGAGATTGGACTACTTCAGATGAAGCACAAGGAATGTAAAGTTCATCACTTCCAAAATAATGTAAACACCACCACCAATCCCTTAATTTAAATGCCTGTGCACACAACTTTCTCCATTCTCAACCTTGCTCTAAATTTAAAACTTAATTGAAAAAAAAAAGAATATAAATTTAAACACGTGTTTGATATGAGCATTCAAAACTAATTATTTTATATATATATATATATATATATTTATATGACATTAATTTTAAGAGTAATTTTACGTTACTAAAAAATTTACTTAAATTTATTATCTAAATAATATAATAAATTCATGTATAATTTGTTGGATTAAAACTTTAATAGGTATAAACCTATACCAAAATCTAGAAACTTATATTAAATTATTAAGAATTGTTACAGAGAAGACATACCTAAATCCATAGTGATAAACTTGAGAAGGATTGAGTCTTCCATAGCCAAATCACCTTAATAAGCTCTATAATTTTCTTCTTGAATGGGGAAGGAGAAAGAGAGCAAAATATAATGTATATTGATTTGACTTGGGGACCATAACCCTTTATAGTATTCTTTATATACAAACCTAATTAGGTTCCCATTAACCCTAATTTCATTAGTATTAGGTTTCTACACACTTAAGCTTATACCCAATGGATATTTGTAGAGCCCAATTAATAGATCACTTATTTGGCCCTATTAAAATTGATAGCCTATAATATAATTGTTATTTAATATGTAAGCCCACAATAAGAAATATTAAAAATTCCCAACAATCTCCCACTTGGGCTACATATGTTTCCTAAAACAATTATATTATCTATAGTCTTGAGTGCGCACTGAAAAATTATCTATTCTGAAATATTCTTTTAGTTATAATCTGGTCCATCTACTATATTAGTATAGAATCAAAGCGACCTTTATTACATATATTCGTAATTGGACCCATCAATGGTCACCATACCAATATATTCAATGACATAGATCGAGTATGGATGTGCAGCATGGAAATTACATACAATGTGATCTTAAACATGCTTATTTCCAACTGGTCCTACTTTAATCTTTATTGAGATCAAACACAAATAATATTAAGAATTTATAAATAAACCATATACTTTTTCTATAGAAAATAAATATATCCATAACAAAGAACACAAAATACCAACTCCCACTAAATATGCACATCATCAACTAAAACAACGCCCATATGAGCAGTGTGTTCATGAAAGACCTTGGGTGGTAATCCCTTAGTAAGTGGATCCGCAATTATGGAGTTTGTCCCAATATGTTCTATAGCTACCTGATTACTTTGAACTCTTTCTTTAACAAAGAGAAACTTGATGTCTATGTGCTTTGACTTCGTAGAGCTTTTGTTGTTATTAGAATATAACACAACTGAATTATTGTCACAATATATCTTTAATGGTCTTTTTATACTATCCACAACTAGTAGCCCTGTGACAAAATTTCGTAGCCATATTCCATGATTGGATGCCTCAAAACAGGCTATGAACTTAGCTGTCATAGTGGAAGAAGTTATGAGTGTCTGCTTAGCACTCTTTCAAAAAATAACTCCTCCAGCTAGCAGGTAAATATAGTCTGACGTGGATATTTTACTGTCTTGGCATCCAGCAAAATCGGAATCAGAATATCCGATTATCTCTAAATGATCTGATCTCCGATAAGTGAGCATGTGATCTTTTGTTTTCTGTAAATAATGCATAACCCGTTTGACTGCTTTCCAATGATCCATCCCTGGGTTACTCAAATATCTGCCCAACATTCCCACTATGAACGCAATATCCGAACGCATGCATACTTGAGCATACATTAGACTTTCTACAGCTGACGCATAAGGAATATTTTGCATTTCTTTTCGTTCCAACTCATTCTTAGGGCATTGGCTGAGACTGAACTTATCTCCTTTAGCTACAAGGGTATCTCCTGGTGCACAACTTTTCATGCCGAATCTATCAAGAACTCTTTCGATATAGCTCTTTTGTGATAACCCAAGGATACCTCGAGTTCGATCTCGATGTATCTGTATGCTTAATACAAAAGAGGCGTCCCCAAGATCTTTCATCTCAAAATTCTTTATCAGAAATCTCTTGGTTTCGTGCAATAAGCCTATATCCCTGCTAGCAAGCAGTATGTCATCGACATATAACACCAGAAATATATACTTACTCTCACTGAACTTATGATATACACACTCTTCAACTTTATTTACCTCAAACCCATACGAGATAATAACTTGATGAAATTTGTGATACCATTGACGGAAAGTCTGTTTGAGACCGTAGATGGATTTCTTTAGTTTGCAAACCATTTTCTTTGGGTCACCGGATACAAAGTATCATATATATTGTTTCATCAATGTCACCATTGAGAAACGCTGTCTTTATATCCGTCTGATGTAGCTCCAAATCAAAATGAGCCACAAGTATCATTATGATCCTAAAAGAGCTTTTCGTTGAAACCGAAGAGAAAGTCCCTTTATAATCAATGCATTCCTTTTGAGTGAAACCCTTAGCAACTAGACGAATTTTATATCTCTTAACATTGCCTTTTGAATCCTGTTTGGTCTTAAATATCCATTTGCAACCAATGAGTTTCGCACCTTTAGACAATTCAATGAGATCCCAAACGTCATTATCCTTCCATTGATTTCATCTTATCATTTATGACATTAACCCATTTTTGAGAATTAGAACTTTGTTTGGCTTGATGGAAGTTGATTGGATCATTTTTCGCCACTCCTATATCAACCTCATGTTCTTGAAGAAAAACGATATAATTATCTGGAATCGCACTTCTCCTTTCTTTAGTGGATCGTTTCAATGACATATTCTCTTGAGGTTGTTGAGTTTGCACTATAGGTATAATTTCTTCATTTTGCATAGAGAGCTTTTCTACATTGTCTTGATATTCTGGATTTGCATTTTGAACAATGTCAGGAATAAAAGTCTGATCATTATCAATAGTAATAGCAGGAAGAGAAATAAATTCCTCTTCAAAGACAATGTCTTTAACTTTATCTCCCCTCACAAACTCAACTTTCTTAAGAAATCTTGCATTTCCCGTCTCAAAAAATGTTATAGTAGTAGGATTGAAGAACTTAAAACCCTTTGACCGTTCAGAGTATCCAACAAAGTAGCAACTTACAGTTCTTGAGTCCAGTTTCTTTTCATTAGGCCTGTAAGGCCTTGCCTCAGCTGGACAACCCCAAATGTGTACATGCTTAATACTAGGCTTCTTGTCTGTCCATAATTCATAAGAGGTTTTAGCTACCGCTTTGCTTGGAACCCTATTGAGGATATACACTACAGTTTTTAGTGCTTCTCCCCAAAAGGATTCTGGTAAAGAAGAATGATTTATCATACTTCTTACCATGTCCTTAAGCGTTCTATTTCGTCTCTCAGCAACACCATTCATGTTAGGTTTACCTGACATTGTATATTGCGGGATGATGCCGTATTCCTCTAGGAATTTCGCAAAAGGTCCTGGACGTTGTTCACCGAATCCATCATATATACCATAGTATTCACCACCATGGTCAGATTTGATAACTTTAATTTTCTTGTCAAGTTGATTTTCAACTTTAGCTTTGAAAGTCTTAAATACATCCAGGGATTAAGACTTCTCATGTATCAAATATAGGTACCCATATCTTGAATAATCATCTATAAACGTAATAAAATACTGTTGACTATTCTAAGAGGCTGTATGAAATGGTCCACAAATATCAGTATGTATTAGTTCTAAGACATCAGAACACTTGTTGGCACTTAATCTCCTAATGTTTGTCTGTTTCCCTTTTATATACTTAATACAGACTTGAAAATCTATTAAATCAAGGGAATCAAGAATTCCATCAAACACAAGTCTTTGAATTATCTGTTTAGAGATATGACCTAAACGCTTGTGTCATAGTATGACGGAATCTCTGTCAGTTAATTTTCGTTTTGTACCTCGTGAATTTGTATGCAAGGTTTCATTAATTGAGGCAATTGTATCCAACAAATATAAGTTATCATGCAAAGACAAAAAACCAGTACCAATAAGATTTTAATATTGAAAAAACTAAATTTATTATTTCCAAATGAACAAGGATAACCAAATTTGTCCAAAATAGAAATTGAAACCAAATTTCGTCTAAATGACGACACTACATAAGTTTCTTCCAAATTCAAAAATTAACCAGTCTTTAATAATAACCTAAAAGTTCCTATAGCTTCTACTGCAACTGTTTTGCCATCGCCTACATAGATGAATCTTTCAGCATCACTTGACTTTTGGCTCCACAGACAACCCTGCATAGACACACTTATATGAGTAGTAGCACCAGAATCTATCCACCAAGTGTGTTTAGGTACAGAAGCTAAATTAACTTCATAACAAATCAAATTGAGAAACATACCTTTCTTGATACACCGATTGGCGTACTTGGGACATTCTTTCTTCATGTGTCCAGTTTTCTTGTAAAAGTAACAGGTAAACTCCTCATCCTGTTTCTTTTGCACCTTATGCTATGATACCCCAACTGCAGCTTCTTTTTCTCTTTTCCTTTTCTTGTCCTTAGAGATAGTTGCTGAGTGAGCACTTTGAATACATTCTCGCTTTAATGTTTCCTCTTCTTGCACACAGTGAGATATGAGCTCATTAAGAGTCCATTTGTCATTTTAAGTGTTATAATTCACTTTAAACTGACTATATTGTGCAGGAAGAGTAATCAAAACTAAGTGCACCAACAAGTCTTCAGATAGCTGTAACTTTAGTGCCTTTAGTTTGGAAGCGATATGAGACATCTCCATGATGTACTCCCTTATATTCTCTTTTCCTTTATACTTCATTGAAACAAGGTTAGTCAAAAGGGTACTTGTTTCAACCTTTTCGTTTTTCGCAAAACGTTGTTTTATTTCCTCAAGAAACTGCTTAGCATTTTTCTCTTCGGACATAGAGCCCCTAAAAGTTTCCGGAATGGAACGTTTCATGATCATAATACACATGCGATTAGAACAGTCTCACTTCTCCATGCTCGCCTTTTCATCGACAGAACTATTCTCATTAAGAGTTGCAGATCGTTTTTTCTGAAGCGCAAGGTCAAGATCCATGTAACTGAGAACAATCATAACGTTCTCTTTCCAATTCTTGAAGTTCGTGCCATTAAGTGCAGGAATAGAATTAATATTGGCAGATATTGTTGAAGCAGAAGTAGTAACTGAATCGAGAACAAAATTAAATACAAGTTCATAATTAATAATCATGTCATAATGCAAGAATAATTAATTAATTAATTTATACATGACATGCTTAAATAATTCCCATAATGGTGGGCTCTAAAACAAGATACCTAACACAATATTGATATTTAGTCTTTAGACAGAAAGATCAACTGTAAGTGGTACTCTACGGGCAGTAATCAAATATTGACCATTAATCCAGTCAAGCGATAAACCTTTCTTTGGACCGATTTATTGCTCACATGATAATCTAATAATCATCACATATTTATTATCACAAGTATACCTATTATTTGGTCAAATAACAATCTTCTTTTGGGCCGGTCATTATTTACATAAATAATAAACATACATATCTTAATATTTTAAAATAAACAAATTTATATTTTAGAGGTTACTTTGGCAACATATAATTTCAATTCAATTTATTTTTGAAATATCATATCTATTTTTATTTATTTATTTTGTGAACTGAAGAAACTATATTATATTGACAAAACAATACAGAAGCATTATGCACAATATATAAGCATTACACTGACAAAACAAAAACTGAATTAACCGCAAGCAAAAGCAATTCAATGACCACAAAGTCAACCGCATATCACCACAAAAGACGCAGCATTCAAATTGCAAGCCAATAAAAAAAAAAAAAAAAAAGCAAAAGCAATTCAATATATATATATTCATGTCACTGTCATCTTTTTCCTAAAAGCAAACATATAATATTTGCTTTATTGACTTTTAAACCACAACCTTTCCTTATGTATATGTTTTGCTTTATTGATAGGTTTTGTTTTATTTCTACTTATAACCAAACAGAGAAAAAAAAAAAAAAACCAAATTTGGCAGTATAAAGATTCAATTAATTGGATGTTGTGATCTATAACGAGAATATAGTACTGCTCGCTTTAACAAACATATATTCTTACTTTAACAATCCGAAAAGAAAACTTCATGCTTCAATTACAATAATAATAAATCAAACCAATTAATTTCTCAATGATTCAATACGAATAGGCTCTGATACCACTTGTTAGATTAAAACTTTAATAGGTATAAACATATACCAAAATCTAGAAACTCATATTAAATTATTAAGAATTGTTACAGAGAAGACATACTTGAATCCATATTGATAAACTTGAGAAGGATTGAGTCTTCCACAGCCAAATCACCTTAATAAACTCTATAGTTTTTTTCTTGAATGAGGAAGGAGAAAGAGAGCAAAATATAATGTATATTGATTTGACTTGGGGACCATAACCGTTTATAGTATTCTTTATATACTAACTTAATTAGGTTCTCATTAACCCTAATTTCATTAATATTAGGTTTCTACACACTTAAGTCCATACCCAATGGATATTTGTAGAGTCCAATTAATAGATCACTTATTTGGCCCTATTAAAATTGATAGTTTATAATATAATTGTTATTTAATATGTAAGCCCACAATAAGAAATATTAAAAATTCCCAACATAATTATCATTTAATCAACATATTATTTTAAAATTAATATGATAATATGTAAGGTTGTCATATTACTTGTGTAATATTTTTTGCAATGGTTTTGAAAAGTGTAGAATTATTTTAATTTTAATACAAAATGATTGCTCCACTACAATGTGAACCACCAGTTACTTTTTGATGGATAGCAATTGTTAGAAGGAAAAATTTTATTTTATTATTTAAGGTTTCAAAGCATACCAATATTTTAAAGTTCTTTAAGAAATAATTTTTTTTTTAATTCTTAATTTTTCTAAAATTCTTTAAAAAATTTCAAATTATCAATCAATTGATGGTTAATATTGATTTTAGATAATTTAAATTATAATTTAGCAATTTAAATTTAATGATATTTTAGATAATTTAATTTTTAAATTTATTATTTTATAAAAATAATTCGTTAATTTACGTGTTATTAATAATAATTAAATGTAAAAATATTTTTTAATGTATTATATTAATATTAATTAACTGTTTGAAGTCTTTTAAAGAATTCTAAAAAAGTTAAGAACAAAAAATTATATTTTTAAAAGAAATTTAAAATTTTCATATTTTTTAAAACCTTACAAATTAAAACAAAGCTCCCTTTTATTGGAAAGAAAAAAGGTAAAAAAAAAGTCAAAAAAAAAAAAGAATCACGAGTCCACAGTACTTTAGAATAAGGGCCACCGACATAAAAACAAAGAATTATTCAAAATCAAATAAAATCATCTGTCAAAACTGAACCAAAGCCAACCCCCAAACAAACAAATTCCCAACGAAGATGAATAAACAGTAGAGACTTATCTTTAAATTATAGTCTGGGTTGAAAATGACAATTGGATGAGATATGGAAGCACAAATTGACAGACTGAATCAAGTCAAAAGAAAAAAACAAAAATAATAACAGACTGAATGTCTCATCCTATTCATCATTCAGAGTGGAAAACAAACGCCACAAGGTGCGTTCCGACTGTCAGATCTATCAGAAAGGTGAAGAGCATGCATACGTGTTGTCATATCCATCAGCATATGATGATAGAGGACACGTATACCACATTAAAGTATCAATCATTTAAGGGATTACTGTACATATATAATTTCATTCCCAGTTAGTCCCTCTAACGTAAATTTATATAACAGAATGTAAGTGCAGGATTTGACTAATACAATGAATCAGCAATAATACAAGGTGATCACAAACGAGAGATTATATCATTACAATTCTTTTATTATTTAATTTAATTTTTTATTTATTTTAATTATTCGGTAGAAATCTAAAGAATCATAATCATTCATATATTATTCCTCACTCCTTGTAGTAACTAAACCTGTGAGGGTAAAAAGGGAAAACTGTGTACTCATTATGTCCGGACCCAGTAACCAAGAAAATAAAGAAAGGCTAGAGGAGGCATGATGACTCTACAACTTTAGTAAGGTGAACAGGAGGCATGAATGACCCTACAACTATAGTACTTACTTTGACGGGAAGGCCTCCGGTATTATATAGGAGTGCAACCAAGTCTGTGAAACTCGTGCTGTCTAAACAAAATATTTTCAAACTCTTAGATAATTATTTTAGCTATGGAGGGATCATGCGAGCATGTAGAAATAACCACAAAAAACCCATATGTGAATACTCGATTCATAAAATTTATGCTTAAATTGTTCAACAGAAACATAATATTTATGCGTTGTATCGCCTGGATCAAGTATAATTTCTGCTTTTGCAAGGCTGCTGCATTTGCATCAGGTAATTAGTTTCAATGTTTCTAATTTCCTTAACACATAATTAATTTCAAGTTTTTCAATAGCTTTTATGGAATTTTTTGCATTTCGTTTAATTAAATCTCCTTTTTTACTTTATTTATATTATTTACTATATATATATATATATTTTTTGAAATATATATATATACATACTGTTTCCGTTTATGGGAGGGCTAACTAGTAATTATATACGTCTTCCATGAATGGTTATGTAATACTCTCCAGGCTTGGTATTCAGCTACAAGTTGGCGGAGAGCGCTATAGTGAATGTGCTTATAACGTATTTCACTCAATATGGAGAATTCGATCTCGGAGAAGCAGCAGCGTATGTGATTTTTCAAGAGGGACTGTCAGCTTTTCTTGTGATGGTTATGCTTTACATTTCAGAAGTCTTTTCGGGTCATCTCAAAAGGATCATCTTTTGTTTAATTCTAACCTACGCATGTGTAAGTTTGTGTATCTAATGAGTAGAGCTAACAACTAAGATCAAGAGTATAATGAAGCAAATAAAAAAAACGTATTAATGATGATATTGCAGGGACTGGTGATCTTTGGCCTTACAGGCTCAGATTTATTCCCAGAATCAATGTTCGATCTACTGAGCGTAATCGGACTGATACTTGTAGCAGTGGGTAGAGCTGGATTTTTACCTTTCGTACAAAGATTTACTGCTGAGCAATTTGAAGCACATGAACCGGATAAACAAAACATAAGGGAAGATAGAGTATTGTCTCGCGAAAAAATGTGGTGGCGTTTTGCTTGGGGTGCTGGTTCATTGGTGGCCATCCCGTTATTCACAAATAGCTCATGGACAGAACGGTTCTTAATATCAGGATGGGTGATGGGGATAGCTTATGTCTTATTTATGTTGTTTAGTCCTTCGTACCATAAAATAGAACCAGCTAATATTGCTCAAAAACCTTTTACTTGTATACGTCTTGTCCGGGCTGCCCTAAGGAAGCGCCACTTGGAATACCCTTCTTCTCCGGATCACTTTTTTGGCAATGATGGAAATGATGAACTAGAGTTGTGGCCTCAAGCCAAATATCTCAGGTAAGCATGTACCCTCCTTTTTATTTTCTTTGTTAATCATATCTTTTAGGCCCATGGACAAAAATGGTCTAACAATAATTTAGGGAGTTAATATTTGAGTTATATCTCATTATTTTTAATATTTGAGTAACAAAAGGTAAGTATTTAGACAAAAATACCTTTTAAAAACAAAAACTTCATCTTCTCCGATCTCTTTTACTGTCAAATCCTTCTTCATTCGATGTCATCTCTAACGACTACTTTGGTGAATTTCCTCTGTTTTTTGTATACAACTCTCTTTTTTTTCTTCTTCGTCTTCTCCTATCTCCGACAAGGTATACTCCTTGCCGCAAAAGCTTATCTATAATTTCCCATCTACTAGTCATGGCAACTTAATCTACTACTTATGGTAGAGTTCTTACTGCCATTAGTCACGGCAAGAACTCTACTGCTAGTCAAGGCCGCTATGAGTAGTGGTAGAGTTCCTATCACTGGTTAGTTTCTACCACTAGTCACTAGTTACGACAGGAGTTCTTACTAAAGGATTTTGGTTGAAAAGATTTAAAAGTAGACATTTACGGAAACATGACTAGTGATAGAATTCCTACAACTAGTCAGTTTCTACCACTAGTCACTAGTTAAGACAAGAGTTCCTATTGAAGGGTTTTGGTTGAAAAGGTTTAATTAAAAATATATATTCACGAAAACATGGATTTCAAAAATTTTTGTAAACGAAAACAACCCAATCAAAACTAGTAATGATTATACAACGCAATTAAAAGACACAAGATCAAATCTTGATTTACTTAGATTGATGAAGAACTTTGATTTCTTTTGTTAGATTGATTTTTATCATTTGATTTTCTTTATTATGACTTTTCATAAAATAAATTATATATGGGCATAATCTCGAAACATCAAATCACGAAAACTTTTCGTAAAAAAAAATTCTACAGAAATCAATAAATAATTAGTCACAAAAAGAATTAGGGAGTTCGAAAATTTCCCCATTCCTTTGTGAATTGCAGCAACCCAAATTTAGGTGGGAAATTTTCTTGATTTATTATTAGGTGGCCGGCAATACGGTGCTTTTGATCAATAAAAGCTTCGGTTCAAGGAGAAATTATTATTATTTTTAATTACCAAAATAAAACACCTTTTTATAATGTAAGTTAGGGTTTTTCAATTTAACAAGGAATTCAATTTCTTTTTTTTAAATTGAAAGACTTAGTATCTAATATGGAATTAAATTTTTTATTGGTTTGGAATTTTTTACTTATAATTTTATATAATATCTAATTTTTATTAAATTAAAACGCCTTCTATTTAATTTAATAAAGAATTTAATTCCTATTAAATTAAAACTCTTATATTTTAATTTAATGTGGAATCTAATGTCAATTAAATTAAGTTACTATTTTCATTAATTAATTGTATGATTTTCCATTAAATTAAATGATTCTAAATCACAAATAATTTAATGACGACCATTTAGAATTGAATTCATGACCTTGCAGATAATTAAATAATTAACAATTAATTAAATAATTACATATATTTAAATGATCAAATTATTTAAAAATTTTGTGAACATGTCCATAAAATTTATATGTGACACTAATAATTGGACAATCCAATTATATTATTCCCTTTGTTTTTTTATGCGGTTATGAGCTAGTAAAATGACAAAATGAATCTACAATTTAAACTCCAATAATATCGAAACTATTAATTAGATATGTTTTCAAAAACGATAATGCAATTAGTAATATTTTTGAAAGTACATTTCGAAAACAAAAAATGATAAAAATTTGTTTGATATTACTTTTAAAAACAGGTAAAAACTAAAAATATGTTTGAATAAAAACTGTTTTTAAAAATGACAATGTGATAATAAGAGATGAGTGTTTTTACTATTTTGAATTTTACTGTATAAAAGAAAATAAAAAAAATGATTTTTAAAAATGATAGAAAACGAAAGGGTAAAAAAAAGTCATTTTTTACTTTTGCTTTAAATTTTACTGTACTTTTTTAAAAACATATTTTTTATTTTGGAAAGTATGTTTTGAAAATGATTGATAAATATATTTTCGAACATTTTTCGTTTTTAGAAATGAAAAACAATTTTAAAAAATGGTACCAAATATCACTTAAGGTTGCACTCTTAAAATTATAAATATTTTACACAATCTGTATTTTTATTGTTCATTACTTTAATCATTTCATATGGTTTGATGCTCCACGAATAGCTTATAATTAGAGTTAGGTCATTAAAGTCCATTATATCTCTCTAATTATATTTTGCTCTATTAAGTATTATTAATTTTTTTTTAATGAATAATATATTCATAACAATTAATGAATTTATCTTTCTGTTTATTTATAAACAGAAAGTCAAACGCTCTTACTGTTTAAGACTTGAATAAACATTTATGGGAACTACTCATTGTTTCTTGCAAAGATTGGATCCCAATATTATGTAAGATGTTCGCAATTATCTATTAATTCATATTTCTGAAATACAAACCTTATTGACGGTCATTTTATAATGGTCTCACCTATATAGATCAAAAGATATGATTCAACAAATAAGAATCCATAATATACTCAAGACTAAAATCAATCAGGTTAAATCGATAAATATGAATTTTTTTATTTAATGGATATTAATAAGAAATTCATTTTTGTTATGGTTCAGTCATATATAATCTCTATTATATAATGTTCCTCCATTTTCATACCGCCATATGAACGATCCTGAATAAGATCATGGTATCAAATA
Organism: Nephelium lappaceum; assembly: GCA_021234005.1. Classification (NCBI taxonomy): domain Eukaryota; kingdom Viridiplantae; phylum Streptophyta; class Magnoliopsida; order Sapindales; family Sapindaceae; genus Nephelium; species Nephelium lappaceum. The sequence goes on from JAIZFV010000555.1 coordinate 94,928, forward strand.
CGAAATGGATCGTAATTATAGATTTATCACTAACAAAATACTCAACCTTGTTTGCTTTTTATGGATTTTTTAGATAACTGATCTTAAACTAAATTTTTTTTGTATATAACGCTTATTTCTTAGTTTGAGACTACATATATAAGTAATCATGGTTGTTACATGATATTCATATGAAACAATTATTTCACAAATGCACATAAATAAAATAAAATAAATATATTTTATTTATTAATTATTTAAACGTTTACAAATTACAAATTATAAAATCTTAAGGCAAAAATCCTTACACCTACCCTTAGTTATAGCCATAGTTCATAAATATGGTTGTACCAGATCATATATACAGTAGTACAATCGTATCGGCAACAAAATGCATCCATATAGTTGTATTTTAGCCGTATAATGCGTATCGGTACAACTGTATATGACCGGTACAGATACTAGTGTATATGCAATTATACAAGAGGGTCGGGTTTCATAAAAAAGAAAAGGAAAAAAATAGGTATAAAAGGTAAACAACCATAAAAACTTCTCAAACCTCTTGATCGATTACGCCTCTCTCACCCTCTCTCATCACCAACAAATTTAGATTCCATTTATAGCACAGTAGAAGCTTTTCGGCGAGCCTAGCTTCCATTTTTGACAGGACAGAAGCTTTCCGGCAAGTCTAGCTTCCATTTTCGTCGAGTGAGTGAGAAGTAATTGAAGAGAAGGAGAAGAAGAAGAGAAATAGTTGAGAGAGAAGTAACTGAAGGGAATTGGAAAAAAGAGAGAGAAATAGAGTTGGATGTTTCTATTTTTTTGTGACTGCACTCTAGGTTTCAAAGAGAAACAACTAAACATTAAAAAATTAAAAAAAAATTAAGTAAAATAAAAAATAAATATTTATTTAATATAAAGTAAATATTAAAAAATTTTAAAAATATAAATAAATAATGTTTTTAAAAATAACTATTTAAAAATTAGCGTTTTTATTTTGTTTCATTTTTTTAACCATTTGTCGTATATACGTTCGTATAATGTGTACCGACTGTACCGTACCATGATAGGATGCCAGTACTATATCGTACCATGTATTTACGAACCATGGTCATAGCAACTTTTCTACCATCACTAGTGGCGAGAACTCTATGGATTGCATATCTAATTGTAGATATGTATAGAAATGGAAAGAAGAATAAGATTTAAGATAAAAGAAGGAAGAAAAAAAAACTAAGAAAAAGGAGTGGGAGCAGGAGAAGGAGAAGAAGAGAGACATTAGAAGGAGAAGGGAAGAAGTTCATTAGAGAAGATGTAGAAAACAAATTTTGATAGTGAAAGATGCTAGAGAAATAAATTAATTTTTTTGTTAAGGGTAATTTTGTCAAAAAAAATCATCAGGTGACTCAAATATTAACTCATTAAATAAAAAAAGAGAGTTATTATCATTTTTCCTCTTGAAGATTTTAAAATGGTCAAAAAAAACCTTTTAAAATGATATTAATTTAAGTTAAAAGAATAGATAAAAAAATGTTTCTTAAGTTAATAGGAGAAAAAATAACGATTAATCAATTATCCGGAAAAAAAATGATAGTAACTCTAAAATGTCATTAAGTGACAGGTTTCACTATATCTTATATGAGGTCATGCATATGCAGATGGGTCGACAAAGCTGCCATCATTGAGTTTGAATCCACTCTTGGACAAGACGAACAAGAAAAGGCAGGTAGGCTTTGGAATGTAACAAAGGTCCAGGAAACAAAATATACTTTGAAAATGGTTCCTATGTGGTGTGCTTTCCCAGTGTTTGGTTCGGTGCTATCAGCAGGGAACACGTTTTTTCCTGACCAAGGAAACAACTCCGCATCTCCAAAGCTTTTGATCTATTTAGTTTTACTTCAGTCCATGACATCTGCAACATTCTCCAACCTGTCTCCGTTTTTATTTTCAAAATGGTTTCCTCAAGCCAAACCAAAGCAACATATGATGAGAATTTGGGCTGGAATGCTGGTATCCATATTATGCAGTGGCGTAGCATGGGGGGTTGACGCTCACATACATAGTATATCGTTTCTTAACTTGTATAACACTAGACCTACGCATAAGAGCATCTGGTGGCTTGCTCCACAGTTCTTCTTGTTAGGCCTGATGGATGGACTTGCTACGGCTGGACTGGAAGATTTCACAATCGATGATGATCATCTCTCCGAATCGATGAAGAGATTTTTATCAGCAATGAATAGATTTGTTGTTACTGGTCTTGGAAGTGCCCTCAACATACTCCTTGTTAGTCCAAACGCAAGCTTTATCGGTAGCGCCTTGGACTTTAGAAGCCTTGACAAATACTACAAGTATTTAACAATTTATTTTACTACTGTCAATTGTGTCTACCTTCTGTTTATATCAATTACCATCTACAAATGTGGTGATGCTGCACAAGTAACTGAAGAGTCACAATCAGAAAACAACTCTAAAGATGCCGCGTAGTTTTTGTCTAGTGAGTTGCCTTCTTGATCATGTTTGGGATCAATTTTACTTTGGCTCTTATCTCGAACTTATTTACTATTATTTAGACCAGGTATTTCCACTTTTTGAAACATTTAATAATATTTGTTTTACTGTTGTATAACCTTTTTATCCTTTCGAAAATTTTTAGGTTAGTTTGGTTGAATAACTCTTATAATTTACATATAAATTAGAACAAATGGATCTTGTTATTGTTTCAATGGATTTTGTGATTCCATTGCGAGAATGGAGGAAGCTGAAGCTCTTACCTTTCACTACTGTATTGTCAGATGTCAATAGAAGGAAAATCGATTTATTCCAACGACTTCGATATCATTAGAGGAAGTCGGTTTTCCTTCAGTTAATATCAGTGCCGGTAGCCACCAGAGGTGGTGGCTGTCAATATATCTCAAGGTTTTTTGAATATATTTATTAAAATATTTTAATTAAAAATAATTATTCCCCTCTAACTTTATTGTGATTTTCGAATTCAAATATAAAGCAAATTATCCTAAACCACACTAAGGTTTGACCGATGTCCTTTCAAATGAAACTTGATTTGACCATTAAAATTTAACAAGATAAAAATTTCTTAACCATAGCAATGAAAATATCCAAATACTCCTGAACATAAGTTAAAATAATTTTTAGATTAAAAAAAAATCTAAATAATGACTATAAAAACTTATTAAAAAAAAAACATAAACAAAAACAACAACAACAACAAAAAAAAGAAAAAAAAAAAAAAAAAAGCACAAACCATAAATGGTTTCAAACTTTCAATTTACTGGACTTTAACATCTACAACAGTTATTTAGTAAAACTTAAATTACTCCTCTTCAGCTTCACCTTTGAATCCATTTGATCACATATCAGCCAACAGCCAAAGACAAGCATCTGTCGCCGGCAGGCTGAAGTCCACCACCATACACTGCCATAGCATCAGCCTTTTCTACCATCAAAGAAGCAGCTGGTCGCTGGACACAAGAAGCCATAACCATAAGTCCATACCCAACTCATTTCAGATAACAGAACCAAGACCACGCAGATTCATAACCAACATGCACAAAAGCGTCTGAATACAGCTTATACCTTGTTACTGCTTATGTTCCCTGAGACCACATGAGAAGCTTGGTGAAAAACATGAAGATACAGTCAAGACCAACCGACCACATTTTCCAAATTCAAAAGAACTTATTACATCAACACCAGATATGCCAAAGAACTACTAATTCCTCAAATTCACTCTCAACAACCTTTTCACTGCAGATCATAATAAAGTCCAACCCATCATTGCAGAAGAATGAGACCCGCACATCAAATTACATACCTCTAACGCTTTCTTTAACATGGTAGTGTGGTTTATGGTTGTTGAGAAACACAATGGATGTCTTACAAACTAGAACTATATGAGCAGCAAGATTCGCCATCGTTGGAATCCAGTTATGACATGCTTTCCACAGGAACAAATGAACTTTTGGGGAAGCTCAAAGCTTCCAAATCTTCCTACACCAAGCTAAGATACAGATAGGATCAGAAGTGGGTGAATCATGCTGACAGCCATACAAAGTACCAGCATAAGGTATCTTCTAGTTGACCATCACAGCTTCTTTGCAATAAAAAACTTCCCTGACCAAGCTATTATTTTAAACCCCTGAAGAAGTTCAAAGGTTGCCATAATAGAGTTCTCATCTAGCACCCATCAAGACAGCACCTAAGAAGTGTGAGGTCTTGGTATCCACTAGTTAAAAAAAATGGATACTGAAAGTTCAACCCAGTGAACCAAACCTTTTGAAAGAAGCTTTTGCCCCCACAAAAGACTTTGCCAAACAAAGGGGGAAGGACGTTCATCTGCCTACAAAAATAACTAAAATGCTGTCAAAACCTTTTTATTTTTTATTTTTTTTAATTTTTATTACAATGCTTGTCAAAGCATCTGATGAATTTTCAGCAAACCTTAAAAACAACTTGCTTATACAATGATCAATCCCAAATTTAAAAGCAAAATCACTACCAAGCAGAGTATATTCCCTTTATAAAAACCTTTACTTACTGTCTGCGTTAAAAACAATTCAAAGTTGCCCCTACAATTACTGTACAAGATTATCAGAAGTTAATATAACTAGAAACTATTGTATCAACATAGATACGATACATACAATTTATCAACAGAAATGGTCCCATTATTCTATAAAATTCTGTCCTAAAACTGAACTGAAAATCAACATGAATTAAGAACAAAGATAAGCAAAATCTTATCCAATGAAAGGTCACCCAACCACTGGCAGAAACAACGTCAAACTTAAACGTGATCAACCACAACGAAATAGTATGTCAGCAGTATGAGACAACCAATCATCAATGAATCTAGTTAGCAAATTATCATTTAACAACCATACAATTGTCAGAAAATTTTCAGCCATTTTGCAATGGTTTTAAACAGACATTCAGCAAATAAAGTAGGACACAAAACAATCGCCACAAATACATTGGGTTCTACACCAACTGTTGTAAATATAATTAACATGTTCGTATGCAAATAAATGATCACTACTGGCAGACTTGAGCAAAGTAGGCCCTACTATGTTACTAAGTTTAGAAATCACACAAAACTCCACGAAACATCCTATCCCACGTAGCTTTAAAAATAGTTATTTCTACATATAAAAGGTCAAACCTCAGAGCAAATGTGTGTAATTCCTTCAAAAATAAATAAATAAGTTACATTTATTCTTTCACAGCACATAAACTTGGGTCTCAATAACAAATATAAGAATTTTGTTATTGTTATTTTTATTAATATTGTTGTTGTTGTTGCTTGTATTGAATCTAACATGTAAAGTAGATTTTAACAAGAACTTACTAACCATCCCCAACTAAATAACTTGAGTTTTTTGTTGGCTGCAATTATTTGCACCCAATCATCTAATTTCTTACATTCATATTTTGTTAAAAAGTTTATATGACTAGAATAATATCTTTATTTAAAGCAATGTAGTAGGGCAAAATAAAATTCAATCTATATTCACTCATGCAAAGTAATCCGCTGAAGACTTTTATCCTACACTTAAGATGAAACTCATCAGCCAATTAAAAATGAAATATGTTTGTCTGACTATTAACCCAAAACTTTTTCTACTTTTGTTTCACTTCCTTCTTTCTCTTTATAATCCCAAAAAATAAAAAAATAAAAAATAAAGTATTCAACACAAATCACTGGAAGTCTCTTATATAATGATTAGACCTTTTCACTAAAATGCATGTAGAATAGAGTAGTTTTGTGTTTTAAAGAAATTTGATTATTGAAAGTAGACATCACCAAACAATCAATGATTAAATATCTTAGACATCACCAAACAATCAATGATTAAATATCTTACTTTTATGACCAGTTGAATCATTATAACTAGTTTTTTGGAATCTTAGCTGGTACATATTACTTGATCTCCTTTTTAAGATTCAGCATCATCTGCTACCATATTAGTAGATGCACAAACCCCTATACATGCCATGCTTAACTGGTCAACCACAAATTATATTCAATTTTAAAAATGTTAGAAAAATTATTGTATACTGATGGTTTATGGTGCCTATATGCTTTCCAACACTAAAGAATCTTTCTTCGTTTAGCATTTATGACCATTAACAACTTTAACACCAAAAATATCAACTGAACATACATTTAAAATTTATTGTTGTAAAATATGATATTTATCACTGGATAGATGAGTTACCACTTTCATATTCAAATAAGAATTGGAAAACCAAGCTCCTATTGAACCTATAAATATATGCGTATTAATTACTCAATCAATCACAATACCAATTACCAGTTTGAATGTTACTTGTCCGGTATAAATATATTGATATGATTGCCTCATGTTAACCAAACAAATGAAATTATAATACACGAATAAAGAATCCATATAAACAAATTGGAAATTAAAATTGCCCATACCGCATTTCCAACCAGTCGGAACAGAACCTATTCAGGTGGGAACAAGACAAGAACTGCTGCCATGGAAATGCATGTCTGGCCAAGAAATCAGAATTGAATATGGCTATATGAGCACACTGCCTTAAGTAGTTGGGTTTCAGGACTTCCTTGAGATCTTAATTAATAGCTGAACTGGGTACTGATCACATTCACCATCTCTTCCTTATATTTTGGTAACAACAGACATATCCACATTTAGGTTCCTAGCATCCACTCCTTTAACACTCATCTCAGAGCTTACAATCTGGGCCTCTTTCAACCTGCCTTCCTGTTTAAGTCCAGTAATAAGTTCATCGCATACAGAGTGACTTGGGAGGAAACCATTCTCAAACATTTCTCTGTACCAAATATAAGCTCCACCAAAATTATTAAGTTCACAATAACCCTTAACCAGTATGTTGTAAGTATCAGCCTTAGGGTTCAATCCTTTGATCTTCATGTCATTGACAAGATCTTCTACTTTAGACAATGTTCCCTCTCTTAAGTGCCCCAAAATCAAGCTATTATAGGTTATCTTGTCAGGATGGATTCCTCGTTCTAGCATCTCGCCATGCAAAGCTAATGCTTTATGAAGATCTCCAAGTTCTGCATAACAGTGAATGAGTGCATTATAAACAGCCAGATCAGGAGACAAATCTATCTGTAACATTTCACAGAAAAGTTTCTCTACAATTAAAATTCCCTCCTTGCTACATCCACTTATAAGAGGATGGAAAGTCTTTAATGAAGGTTTAATGCCCAATTTCTTCATATTTTCGTATAGCTCAAGACACTTCTGGACATTTCCTGCATTAGAATGACCTGAGATTAGAGAGTTGAATGTAATAACATCAGGACTAAGACCAGTACTTGTCATTTGGTGAAGCAAGTCTTCTGCTTCCATTATCCTTGCCTTTTTGCAGAGACCATTAATGAGGGCATTGTAAGTCACAAGTGTTGGGGCAATTTTACTTTTGACCATTTCATCAAAAAGCCTAAAAGCATCTTTGATCTTCCCTGCTGAGCAAAAACCATCAATGAGCATATTATATATTTGAGCATTAGGGGAAACCCCTCTACCTTCCATATCTCTGAGGACTATTTCACCTTCAAGAAGCTTACCATGCTTGCACAAGCAATTTATGAGAGAACCAAAGCTTATAACATTCGGTTTCATCCCATGAGTTTCCATTTCTTCAAGAATCTCAAAGCACCTATCAAAAACACCCATCCGTCCATAGCCATCAATCAGGGTGTTATGCGTTTCCACGTTCGGGGAAATACCCTTCTCAGCCATCTTCTTTACCCATTCCTCTGCCTTATCCATCTCCCTTAATTCACAATATTTGTCAATCAAAGAATTGAAAGTTATGCAATTCGGTTTCACTCCACGCTCCTCCATTTCTCCAATAGTAAAAACGGCTCTGCTCATGTCACCCCTCCGACAATATCCATTCACAATTGTGTTAAACATTACATCATTTGGAACAAGCCCATTTTCCAGTTCTTTCCCCAAAACCTCCTCAGCCTTTTCAATCTTCCCTTGTCTGCACAAAGCATTCAACAAAATGCTACAAGTATAACCATTAATACCAACTCCTTTCCTAATAGCTTCTTCATACAATGCGATCACACTCTTACCATCACCACTCTTGGAAAAGCCATCAAAAAGAATACTATAAGTAAAACCATCAGGCACGAACCCATTAGCTTCCATTTCCTCACAAACCCTTTTAGCCTCCACCATCCTCTTAGCCTTACAAACCCCACTTAGCAACGAATTAAATGTAACCAAATTCGCCTCCACATTCTCAATCCTCATCCTTTCTCGCAAACCAAACGCCTTCTCCAACTCGGCAGCCTTACAATACCCATCAATCAAAGTGTTATACGTAACCCGAGTTGGCACCACATTTCTCTTCCACATTTCGTCGAACAGCTTCTCTGCATCCCTCATTCTCTTCTCTTTACATAACCCACCAATCATAACATTGTAAATGAACACGTTAGGCTTGACTCCTTTCTTCTTCATCAACCCAACAACCTCTCTTGCCCTATTTAAATCACCCATCTTCACCGCAGCTTGAACTGCTTTTCCATACGTGAACTTATCAGCCTGAAAACCCGATTCAACAATGTCCTCAAACAACTCAAGAGTCTTGTCAAAGCGGTTGCAAGTCACCAAACAATCAAGCAAAACGTTAACAGAAGCCAAAGAAGGAAGCCCACCATCCTTTTTAACAGTGTAATAAAGTTGCAAGGCTTCAGCGGGCATTTTGGAGGACGATAGTACGGATAAGAGCGTGTTGGTGAAAAGGGGTTTCAAAGAAGGTGAAGAGAGAGAGAAGTGAGTGAAGAGGTCGTCTGGGGAAGAGAAAGGAGAAGTTTGAGAGAGAATGAGGGTTTTGATGAGGCTTTCGGCGGTTGCTGTCCGTTGCTGTTGGAGAAGGATTCGTAGTTTTCGCAGTTGTTCTTCTCGGTCTTGGTGGGTTGATGAGTGTGTGCAGAGGGACAGGCGAGAAACAAATGAAACGGGGTGTGTGGGAGGGAAAGTGAGTGACAGTTTTCGAACAAGACGCAGTTGCGGTGCCATTGCCTTTTCTTCGCTATGGCTTGCCTTTGCTTCAACTTAAGTATAAATAATTTTGCAATAACGTTCGAGGTGGCATTTTTTTTTTTTAACAATACTTCTACCGGAACTATTTAAACTAAAACGTTTAAGAGCAACCTTAATATCTGCCCACATTAAGTGGGAAGTCTACCTCCAATTCGAGGGATGAGGGACTAAAGGTGGCAATTTGGAATCCAGCATAACGGATCGACTCGAATCCGATATGAATATTATGAGTTAGAGTTGAGCATTAATGACTTAAGTAAATTAACGGATTAACCTGTCCAACCTTTTTAATAATTGTGTCAGATTTGTATTTTCTTAATTGTATCATGAGCTGACCCGTTTAATAAGGGTAAAATAGTAATTTTATATTAGAGGGATATTCATGTAATTTTAGTGGTAGTATATATATGTGTGTGTATATATATATATATATATATATATGTATATCCTTCAAAACCTTACCTACATCTCATTCTCATTTCATTCATTTCTCCATGAATCCATCCATCAAGCAGCAGCCGAGTAGCAATTGCACTCCATCAAGCAGTTGAGCAATAGCCGCACTCCATCCAACAGCTGAGCAGTAGTCGCCGTATTTCATCCAGCAACTGAGTAACAATCGCATTCCATCCAGTAGTTGAGTAGCAGTCTCCACACTTCATTCAGTAGTTGAACATCAGTCGTTGCACTCTATCCAGTAGCTGAGTAGCAACTGCACTTCATCCAACAGTTCAACAACAACCGTACAGCTCAAACACCAACACACTTACACTGACACCATACTCCACACGACTACCCAACACGACTCCCTTCTTTTTCTTCTTCTTCTCGTGTTAGCAGACGTTTTTACATAGATTTGCCTGCCACTGTGCTACATCTCATTCTGACACTAAATGGAAGAAGTTGTTAACCTCAGATCTGCTTGCTACGTCTCTTGTCTCCGACGCCTGTCTTTGCATCATCATCATCATCATCATCAATTTTCTATCCATCCAGTAGCAACCAGTAGCCATACACCCATACTAAGAGTAAGACTTGCCAACTCTATCTAGGGAAGTGTTTGTCAAAGTGATGAATATTTTCTGGCAGTCTAATTTTCATGTTCTTAAATCTCAATCTTGGTTTTATTCCAAAGAAGAAAACTACAACACCATCTTCTCCATACTTTGATTTTAAAATTGGGATTGAGTGATAGTTTAGTTGATCCTGGTAAAACTTTTTACAAATTAGCATATGATTAGGTTGGTTTTGTGATCAATCTTTTTTTTTTGTTTTTCCAAAGTTAATTAATTACTCCAGCTACTTTTTGGGGTTAAAAAATGTGAAGCTAGTCTTTATATGTAAGTATTTACAACTTGCTTGATGTTTTTCCTTTTCATATTTTGTTTGGTTAGTTACACCATAGAAATGAGGGTTATGATATTATATACATGAGTTTTTAATTTATAGGGATGGTTACTAAATTATATTCTAGTCATAAAATTTGAAAGCAAAAAGTATAAGTTTATTAGGGCAGATAGTTGGCTTCAATTAATTTAGTGACAAAGTTGTTATTGTCGTTATTGCTTTAACTTTTAAATAACTCTTTTGGGTATGTACTAAGCCAAGTCATTTAGATATAAAAAACTGTTTTTTATTCATTTGCTGATCTAAATCTCTAATAATTTGTCAAAAATGCATAACAACTTTTTTATTTTATTAATTTTGTTTATTATTGATTACTTTTAATGTATAACTTAAATTTATGGATTCTAATGATGTCAATATCGACGATTGGGAAATCAATAGTATGAAAGAGGATTTCGAAGAGAAAGAAGATGAGTACGTCGAAGTAGAGGCCAATGATATGGAAAAAGGGAAGAATGTCATGCTGAGAAAGCCTATCCGAAAAAGAAAGCTTAAATCAAAAGTATGGATTGTATTTGTAAAGCTACCATGAAGTAAAGATGGAAAGCTAAAGAGTAAGTGTAAGCTATGCAACAAGATTTATATTTGTGAAAGCAATTATGGTACCGGCAACATGAAACACTACATGAAATTAACTTATTCGATGAGAAAAAATTATGATATAAGTCAAATGTTCATTGAAAAATCTGGTGGAAATGCTGAGACATTTATTAAGTCTAAAGATCTTGAAGTATTTCGTGGTATGATATCTGCGGCCATTGTATGTCATGATTTGCCTTTTCAATTTGTGGAGTGGACGTGGATTAGGAAAAATTATGAATATTTGGATAAGGATTTCACTTTAGTTTCTAAGAATACTATAAAGGCGAATGTGTTGAAGATGCATGCCAGTGAAAAACAAAGGTTAGGAGCATGCTAAAAGAATCTCTTGGTAAAATTAGTTTGACATGTGATTTGTGAACATCTACATAGCTACTGATGGTTATTTATGTCTTACATCACATTTTCTTGATAAAGATTGGGTGTTACGAAAGAAAGTGTTGAATTTTTATTTCATGGCACTATCACATAATGGAGTTTCCTTAGTTCATAAGATTAATACATTGTTATGTGAGTGGAGAATCCAAAATAGAGTATTTTCAATTACTTTGGACAACACTTCATCTAATAAATCATTTGTTGATATTTTGCAAAATTAATTGAACATAAAAGAAGCACTTTTATGTCATGGTGATTTTTCACATATTCATTGTTGTGCTCATGTTCTTAATTTCATTGTTCAATATGGTTTGAAATAAATAGATGAGGTGGTCCATAAAATTTGTGAGTGTGTGAAATATGTGAGGGGGGTCGCAAGTGAGAAAACAAAAGTTTTTAGAATGCGTGAAACAAGTTTGTCTTGATTGTAAGATGAATCTAAAGCAAGATGTTCCAATTAAATGAAATTGACTTATCTTATGCTTGAAAGTGCTATTAATTACAATCGTGTTTTGTGTTTATTAAAGTTAAGTGATAGTAACTACAAGCATTGTTCTTCTCCAAGTGAATGGGAAAAGGTTGAGAAAATTGTTTTTTTTTTTTAAAGTATTTTATAAAGTTACTTGCATTTTGTCGGGAACGAAGTATCCAACTTCAAATTTGTATTTCCCCTAGGTGTTAGAAATTTATGTGCTATTAAAGCAAAACTTGAAAATTAGTGATTTGTTTTTGAAAAATATGACCACTAAAATGTACACTAAATTTAACAAATACTGGGGTGATTGTTCTATGATCATGGCTATAGCATTGATTTTGGATCCTCGATACAATATGAAATATGATGATTTTGCTTATAGAAAAGTTTATGGGGAAGATTCATTTGAGTTTGAAGATATTCGAAGTAAGTTGTATTTGTTGTTTGAGGAGTATGTGAAAAATGCTTCAATGGCATCTACTTCGATATCGACTCCTAGTGGTAGTGGTTGTAACATGATTACTAGTTGTTCATCATAAGCTCCCAATGCTCCGCCATCTTTTAGTCTTATGAAGATAATTACTATTTGCTAGTTTGTTCATATATTTAATTTGGTTTGTTTAATATATATATATATATATATATTATTTGCATAATATAAATATTGTTTTTGATTAATAAATATTTATGGGAGCGGCAATCGTTTGACAAAGATACATATGATAGTGATTTTATAAAAAAGACACAATTGGAGTTGTACTTATATGAACCAAAGCTTTAAGATACAAAGGACTTTGATGTTTTGAGTTTTTGAAAAGTCAATGCAATTCGATTTCTTGAACTCAAAATGATGACTTGTGATGTTTTAAGCTTCTTGGTATCTATAGTGGCATTCGAATCGACATTTAGTATTGGTGATCGAGTCATTGATCAATATCGAAGTTCATTTAAACCACACGTGGTGGAGGCTATAGTTTGTACTTAAGATTGGATATATGGAATTAAAGGTAATTTTTTACTAAAAAGTGTTAATTACAATTTACATGCGTCTTACGATTATGAGTTTTATTTTTCTTTTATAATAGGATATTCTTAATTTTTTTATTTGTCAGTATTGTAGAGAATCCAGATCTTGGATTGGATGAGCTTACCGAAGATGTAATGAACATGAATGTTGATAGTGAAACTGTTAGCATTAGTAATCACACTATCGAATCTGTTGCATCACAAATTGCCTTACAGTGGTAAAATTTAATTAGTTTTGATAAAATATTTATTAAAATATCTTTTCATATATAAATGTATAATTTACTAATTAGTTAAGTTTTAGTTATTATCTTTGCACAAGTTGTAGTTTGGTGGATGCAATTGCAATCAACAGTTGATGTTATTTTTCTAATATGAAGAACTATATTTGCGGATATATTTTTTATATTGTTTTTTTTAATATTAAGGACTATATTTGCATATATGTTTTTATACTCATTTGTGTGGATATTTGTATTTTTATGTTTTGAATTGTATTTGTGGATGATTGTAACTTTAAGTTTTGAATTGTATTTGTGCATTTGAATTTCATTTTTTATTAGATGTGTATTAAAATTTAAATATATTAAATATGGTTAAATCATAAAGGGATCAATTAAACGGGTCAGCTAAACAAGTCGGTTAAAAAGGTCAATAAATGGACCCGTAAATAAACGGGTTAACTGTGTTATTTTCATGTTGACTCATTTATTATTGTGTCGTGTTTGTGTCGAACATGTTTAACCCATTTGTTAATCGTGTTGTGTCAAAAATAATCATGTTCTGTTCGTGTTGTGTCCAACCCGACCAGTCAACTCGGATTGCCACCCCTACGAGGGATCAAGGAGAATTTCACCTTTATTGAGATTGTGGATGCTCAAACCCGTGATTGCTTTCTTTTAATAGAAAGTGCAGGGTGGGAATTGCCACTTAGACAATTCATTTTGGGGCATTCGAGGTGGCGTTGTTGGCTCAGCTTAATGTTGGACAACCCATAAAATGGAATTTTTTTTTTTTAATTAATTAGACTAGTTAATTAGGTGATTAAAAATCTCTCCAGATATGATGGAATCAAATAATTTACTCAAAATATGGACTTTTAATATGGAACTTAAAAGACTCTAGAAAAGCCCATGAAAATTATGTGGTATTAAACATGAACTTTATAAAACCCTAGACTTTTGTAGACGAGGTATAATTATTAAACCCCTCAATTCTCCCCCACTCACTCCAAAATCTTTTGACGACTTTCAATCAGAATTCAGAAGAGAAAGCGTATCCATTCCTCTGGTAAGCCAACTTTTTTTTTTTTAATTATTTTCTTGACGATTTATTGAGAAAATTTTGTTTCATGTGATTCAATTCAATTCTTGTATGGTTTTGGGTTTGCCTTTCCATTGTTTGCTTGTTGCTCACGTTTTGGGAATTTTTTTATCTCCATTCTTCTCTACTTGAAAAAGAATGAAAATTTTAGGGTTTGAGTGAATGAATCGATAATATATACAATTGAATCCAGCCTAAAGCGGCCAAATATTGTCAATTTATTAGTGAAAACTATACTTAATCCTATTAATTATATAATACATGATGAGAACCAGAATATATATATATATATATATATATATATATTTGCATGTTTCAAATTTCAATGCCGACATTCGATGAGCGTCTTGCATGTGCTATATATTCTTTTACGGTTCAGTGTGGAATTATAAACTAAATATATTATCACGAAATATTCAAAAATATATATATTATCACGAAAAGGAAAATAAAAAGGTTTAACTTGAAGAATTTGCTGTGCAAAACACTATGTATGTTTCATCTTCTAACAATAAAAATGTATATTTATTTGTTATATTCATTGTGTTAGTTATATTCGATTAATTTGTTAATATTCATTGTGTTGGTCATATTCGATTAATTTGTTACTTATACTCAATTAATTTATTAGCATATGGCATAGTGGGAACTAACGAACATATGTTGTCACATATGAATTAACCAGAGCAGTTTGTCATTTCAAATTTTTGTTTTAAGTATTCTTAATTGTTTTTCATGGTTCCATATTTATCAGGTACTTCTTTCTTATTCTCACAATTTTTCTTTATTTAATTGAGTTGGAATTGACTTTGTTTAATTTCTTTGTTATACTTACACGATTTAACCAAAGACTTGGAGTTGACTTTGTTAAATTTCTTTGTTATGCTTGCAAGTTTTAACCAAAGACTTGTGTAGTTGTGTCTAGTGAAATTGAATAGAATAGTTTGACTTACAATGGACCAAACTGACTTTACTATATCTATTTCTATATTATGCAGTACATAGTACTAGTCCTCAATTGATCATTTATGTCCATTATCAATCTTCTTTAGCTTTAGTTAATATGTGGGATTTTCTATGTCTTTCGTTTTTGAATCATTTATCATGTTTTGTGTATTAGTTTTAATGGAAGATTCACAACAAGAAAATAACAAAGGAAAGGAAAAGTTACGAAAAAATATAATGTCTGGACGACAGAAGAAAGCAATGAATTGCTAAAACTTATGGTTGATGCTGTCACTCGTGGATGTTGTGATACTAATGGTTCATTGAGCAAGATCACTGTACAAAAAAAAATACTCCCTGCTCTTAATGAAAAACTTAGGTGTGAAAAGACCTTTTCCCATTACCAAAGTCGTTTGAAATGGTTTAAACAACGATACAACTATTGTGAGCTTATGCGTCAAAACTCTAGATTTGAATGGGACCCTATGACAAAGAAATTCACTGCTAGTGATGAAATATGGGAGGATTACTTTAAGGTGAGGTTTTTATAGTTAAAACAAATATTCAAAAACAATTGTTATGTCATGTATATGCTTTATAGATTAACACCTTTTATTTTTGTTCTTTGCTAGTCTCATCCTACCCATAAAAATTATCGGACAGACACTTTCGCAGAATATGAAGATTTGAGAATTGCAATTGGAAATGGAAGTGTTGCAGGAAGACACTCGATCGGAATATGGGATGACACTTATGCAAGAACATTTAAGGTAGAAGAAAGTAGAGATGGTGGTTTAGATGATGACTTATTTATGATCATAGGTCTCCGGCATTTATACAAAGTCATCAACAAAAGCTTTCATATCAGCCTTCATCTCCTAGGCTCTCTAGTTCAGCATTACCTTCTCAACCCATGAATTTAGAGGTTCCCCCAACAACTAGAAAACGCAATAGAACCGAGTATGAAGAAAAATCTGACTCATTTGAAACTAACAGTACTCAATCAGATGCTATAAACAAGCTCACTCAAGCCATTTGTACTATCTCTCATGCCATTGATACATTTGTTACTAGAGAACAAGGTTGTTGGAAGTTTATCAAAGAGATTCCAAACTTGGATAATAATGCTCGTTTTAAGGTGCTTAAATTGCTTAATACTCGAGCAAAGAAGATTGAGTTCATGGAAATGACACCTGAAGAGCATTCTGATTGGATAAATTTTGAATTGATGGAATAAATGGCTATTTTTCAAATGATTAATTTGGTTGTGGTTCTATTTTATTTTACTAATTTGAGACATATAAACTTATGCTAGTTTGAAGATGATATTTTCTTGCTTTAAATATGTTTAATGTTATTAAAATTTTCATTTGTAATCGATAATATTAGTTTTGAGTTGTTAAGTGATTATGTTTATTGACAACTGAGGTTTATTGACAAATTACCTCTATCATTATTTAAGATTAGTCAACTTCAACAACTTAGAGATACTTCTTATCTTATTATTTTACTTTTAAATTTATTTCAAAATAATTTTTTGAAAAATTGAAAATTAAACAAAATGGATCTCCACCATTCATCTCAAGATAGTTGATGGCGATTTTTTTTTTTTTAAAAAAAAAACTTTTTAATAAATAATATGAAAACAAAATAACTAGGTCTTAAATGTCCACATAAAAAATTGTTTGAAAAAAATTTAAAAAAAAAGAATTTTTTTTTTAAAAAAAAAAAAAGCAAAAACGTAAAGTAGCATCTCCACTGAAAACTTTAAAAGGAAAAATGAGGGTGGAGATCCTATTTAAGATCTCCATCAATATTATTTTTTATTTTAAAAGGTTAAAAATTGAGATCCCTCAAACTATTAACAGACGGAGACCAATTAAGATGGAGATCTCATTATAGGTCTCCATCACTAGTGATGGAAACCCATTGCAATAAGAGATTCAAGTGAAATTCTCGATCTTCTAGATCTCCACCTCAATTTTTTTTAAAGAAAAAATATTTATATTTTCAAACAATTCTCCACTTTTATGTTATTTTAGTTTCATTTTTAAAATTTATTTCTTTCATTTTCAATCCTTTTAAATATGTTTTTCTTTATTTTAATTTATATAATTTTATTAAATTAAATTAAAGAAAAAAGGGTTAAAAAAATCATTTTACCTTTTGAAACAGTTAAAAATTAAATTTGACAATCTTAGGTAGCTAATTTATTGATCAACAATAAAGTTGAGACTCCTCTTTCAAAAAAAAAAAAGAATTAATTACACAAAACTTTTTTAGAGTTTACTTTAAGATAGACATCTAAACATTTAGGTCTTTTTAACACAATGCCCTTAAGTTAATGGTCAACGTTAGTCAGCGTTAACATAATGAAGGGTAGTTTGATCAATTTGTAAGGAGAATATAAAAATAAGATTAAAAATGTTTAAAATAATTAAATATAAATAAATAAATAAATATTAAAAAATTTGAAAAATCGACATCTTCATCCTTTAGATCTCCTAGTCTCGTCTCCTCTATCCACCGCCACTCTTCTCACTCTCTTCTCTACATAGTTTCTTTTTTCTTTCTTTTCCTTCTCTCTCATATCAACATTCGATTGCTGCTTTCTTTTCTTCTTCATCATCTCGGTTCATCTAGGTTCGACCTAGATGAAGGTTCATCCATCTCAGTTCGTCAATTCAGACCCAGATGAAGATTCATCTACGTTTGCATCGACGAACCCATATGAACTTTCCTCTAGGTTCACCAATTCCAACCTAGATGATTTTTGAAGATTTGATTTTGTAATTTTTTTTAATCTCTGTGGGTGTGATGATTTTTTTTTTCAATCTTTGGTTTTTTTATTTTTTATTTTTTATTTTCAATTTATGTTGTTGATTTTGATGTAATGGGTTAGATGACGAAACCAAATAGCTTCGAACCCAGTTGAAACCTAAATGAACTTTGTTGAAGGTTCGATGATGATTGATGATTTAATTTTGATGATTTTTTATGCTTGGTTTTCAAGTTTTTTTGGGCTTCCATGCATTTGCGTGATGATGTTTGATTATTATTATTATTATTTTAATCTTTGTGGGTTTGATGACTACTGATGATTTGGGTTCGATATTTTGATGTTTGGTTTTCAAGTTTTGGGATTTGTAGTTGGGTTTTTAGTTGGAAACTCAGATTTATCGAATCTGGGTTCCAATTGGAAACCCAGAATTCTGGATTTCTAGGTTTTTTTTTTTTTTTTTTACCAATTTTTATTGTTGATTTTTTTTTTTTTCAATTTCTGTTGTTGAAGATAACTGAGTTGACGATTGATGATTTTAAGGTTGAAAATGGGTTAAAGACTTGAAGATGATTTTTTTTTCTCAAGTGGCTTTTTTTTTTTTTTTTTTTTTTTTTTAAGTTGATGATGTTGTAGATGATGATGTTTTGGTTGTTGATTTATTTATTTATTTCTCAAAAAATTATTTGAAATCAATCTCCCATCATAAAAAGATGGACAATAGAGATTATTATTATTTTTAAATATTTTCTTTTTTAAAATATTTTTCTTTTTTAATTCTTAATTAATTTTCTTTTTTATTTTTAATAATTTATTATAATTAAAATTCAAATGAACTAAAATTTAAAAGTGTGACGGTATTTTCGTCATTGCATGATAAATCTCGATTAACCATCTATTTTAACACCTATTGATTGTTATCTGGGAGTTATGATATTATAAAATCTAAATATTTAGGTGCATGTATTAACGTAAACTCTAGAGGGGTTTGTGTAATTACTTTAAAAAATAAATAAATAAAGTTGAGACTCTGTAGATGAGGAAACGTCAAGTAATTTGTAATTCACCGATATTACATTGAAGTGGAACACAGTTACGACTTAACCAAGGAAACTACTATCTAGGCTGCCAAACAGAACCCCTCATTTGAAGCCAAGCGCTCGTCAGAAACCCTAGCGATCCCCTGTATTTAAATTTCATCAATTCACCAGATTACAGGTTTCTCTCTCCGACTCCCAAACCCTAACTCACTCGTCACGTCAAATGGTACCAAAACAACCATCAATTCATAATCTCCCTTTCCGTTTCTAATCTTTACATATACTGCTTTTCTTGGTACTCGATTTTAACCTTTTTTTTTTTTTTTTGGGGTTTCATTTAATGCAGGCGCCGAAGAAGGAGAAGGCTCCACCACCCTCTTCAAAGCCTGCGAAATCAGGCGGCAAGCAGAAGAAGAAGGTAATAGCATCAACCGTCGCTTTTTGTTGAATTGTAGCTTATAATAGTGTGTTTGGAGCAATACAAGTTTTTGTTACTTAATATTCTTATATATTGCATGCTTGTTGATAAATGAGGTTGTATTATATAATGCAAATCCAATTAAAATTCAAAACTCAACTCTAATGTGTGGTGACCAAGTTATTGGTGGGCAACCTTACTCAACTAGTAAGATGTCTAAACCCTTGAATTTGAGTTCTGTTAACTTATTGGTTGGGTAAAGTTACCCATCAATAGTAACTTTTGGATTGGTTGTGAGAATGGTCATTGAAGAATGTCTAATGGTTGTTATTTATGGTTAACTTTACTCGGCTAGTAAGATAGTCAAATCTTTTGAATATTTGGAAATTGATTTCTTCCAATCATGAATCAAATGCCCTTCTAATTGTTAGCTTTAAGTTTATTTGGATTTATTGGCATTTATGGAGAATTTGTCAGGTTGTAGTAGTTAGTGTTGAGTAATTTTGAAGCTGTTCTTGTTAAGGTTAATGTTGGATGTGCAGAAATGGAGCAAGGGCAAGCAAAAGGAGAAGGTGAACAACATGGTTTTGTTCGATCAGGGAACTTATGACAAGCTTCTTTCTGAAGTTCCCAAGTACAAGCTTGTCACTCCTTCAATTTTGTCTGACAGACTGAGAGTATGCTCTACTTAACTTTTTATTTTTAAACGTCATTAACTATCCTTTTGTTACTGCCTTTTAATCCAAGTATTTCTTATGGTACCTGACTCGTAACCTTATTGTCTTAAACTTCCTGATGTTGTGTGAGTTACCTGGGTAGTTCAAAATGAAATTGTGTTGTGCATTTAATGAATTTCTGATACACAACTTTTTCTCAAACTATTTAATGTACTATGACCAAATTTAGTGTTTTCTAACATTGTTGAAGGAGTAATTGTTTTGTTTGAGTCTATTCTTGGGAAAGGGAAGTTTAGAAAAGGAACAGAAGTATTTTTAGAAATCATGTTGTTTTTCCTTTTTGCCATGTGTTTCGGTTTGGGAGCATAATAATCCATTTTTGAGATGAAAATAGCATCTTTGAGCATGTTTCTGGGATAGAAGTATAAACTGTTGTTTAACGTATCTCCACAATTTTTTGACAAAGCATTGTTTCATTTACTAGTTGTAAAAAATATGTTCATGAGTCAACACATTGTTTAATTGAAATTAGATGTTGTACGTTTCTGGGAGAAACCTCTGTAATTGGCCACAAGACTTAGTTCTTAAATGATCGTTCTTTTTTATATTAGTAGTACAATGGTTTTAAATGTTCTGGCTCTTTGTATTCTTGAGAAAATACCTGTTCAGGAGACAAATCTAGTTGTTTCTTGGAATACTTGGTAGTTGCTTTGTTTTCAGTATGTGATATTAAACAATGGGTTTGATTAATGAGATATATTCTTGTGTAAATTGCATTCTTCAGATTAGTGGCTCACTTGCACGTAAAGCAATCAAGGATCTAATGGCAAGAGGATCCATTAGAATGATATCAGCACATGCCAGCCAGCAGATCTACACAAGGGCCACAAACACATAGGTGACTACTGAAATTTTCCCCACCCGCAGTGTTAGAACCCTAGTTTCAATTTTATTTGTTTTGTCTGAACTTTGTTGGAGAAGAAATTTTGGTTTAATTAGTTTGGATGCTGCCAGAATTTCATATCAATTGGATTGCCTAATGAACTGGGCCTCAATTTGTTTATTGCAATAAATTTATTGCGTAGTTAAATGTTTTCCCATATGTTTATCTATTTATTGGATAATGGATAATAAATATGCTGGCTCATCAACGGAATAATTGGCTAATGAGGCCAAGGTGTAAATCTCAACTCTTAACTATGCTATATCAGATGGATGGCATTCTTGTGACTTTAAACTATTTACTCTTTCTATATCTCTCTCACCATTCTTGCTTACTCTTTCTCATACTCTCTTTTCAACAAAATCCATTCAAGTTTAAATTTTTAACAAATCAAATTTAGAATCTTAGTCTGGCATTAAGAAAACACTAATTCACTACTTAGTAGTACATTAGGATGTCCATGGGATTGAAAATGTGACCGTCCATCAACATCGATGAATGGTGGACATTTTTTTTTCTTTTTAAATTTAAAAATTTGATAAATGCAAAAAAAAAAAAATAATAATAATAAAGAAAATAAAATTAAAAATAAATTTAATAAAAAAATCTTCACCGTCCATCTCTAAAATGGATGGTAGGAGATCGAGATCAATTTAATAATTTATTAAATTATTAAACAAAAATTATAAAAAACAAATCCAAATCATCAAATTATCACTATCAACCCTAGATCTTATGAATTCAAATTCCCCAAACCTCGATTTAAACCAAATTTTCAAATCTAAAATTCAATTCAAACTCTCACCCAAATGAAATTAGTGACTGCATTGAAGCTAGGCCCAGAATCGATCCCTATTATCAGTGATCAATTTGAGACAAATTAATCAAAAAACAAACCTAAAACTCCTTGACGCACTGTTGCAATCTCCTCCACTGCCACTACGGGTGGACAAAAAAATCCGGACCGATTCGATCCAAACCGACTCAACTTGAACCGGCCAGAAAATCTCGATTTCCAATTTGACTTCAAGTTGGGTTAGTTTAGAAGTAAAAAAAATCTTCTTCTTTTTTTTTTTTTTCTTTTGGTTTTAGGTAGCTTTTGGGTTGATAAAAATCGACTCGACACGAAATCAATTTAAATATTACAAAAACAAAAAAAACTGTATATACCAAATAGTTTGTGTCAAACTATCAACCCTAGTCATCATCTTTTCTTCTTTGTCAATTTTCAACTCTTTCTTGACTTTCATCTTTTTCTCATCTTTCAACCCTAGTCGTCTACACCACCAGTTCTTTTCCTTCTCCTCCTTTCCTCCACCTTTTTTCCTCCCCCTTTCCTCCAATACTCCATTAAAATTTCTCATTTTCTATATTAAAAATCTTGAAACAAAATGAAAAACTAGAAAAGATTAGTCAGTTTATGAGGTTACTGAGTGAGATCTTAGAGTTGTTGAGCTCGAGTGTGAGATATAAGTTCGTTCGATTGGATCTAACCTTTAACCTATTCTATGTCCTCCTTCATCGCCGACTTACTCTCTTCTACGTCGATGATGATTGAGAAAATTGTAGTAAAGGAGAAGGAGGATCGTAAATACAGAGGTAATCGAAGATGGATTTCAATGACGCGGAGTAGAGACGATAAGAGATTTTTATTTTTATTTTTATTAAAAAATATTTGTTTGTCTTATTTTTTGTTGTGTGTGTCGATTGTTGGTCTAAGATGGGCTAGGGTTGGTTTCAAGCTGTGGAAGGGCAAAACAGGTTTTTGCTTTTATTTTTGTCTTTTTTTTTCTATATATATTTTCTTTTGTTCTTGTTATTTGTTCTTGTTGTATGATACCAGGAATTGGTACCAGAAGGTTGTTGGAATGAAGACAATATCTCTAATGCTTTGTTTGTGTAGTGTTGTTTTTGTTTTTTTGATTGTATATACTTCTATTTTGTTGAACACTTAATTATAAAAAAAAAAAAAAAAAAAAAGAAAGAAAAAAAATGGTACTAGAAGCATGGTCATGGTTTTTAAATTTGGATTTTGATGATTGAACTATGAAATTGGTGTAAAACCAAAGGAAACCAACTGAACCAAACTTACTCAACTCTAGTTGGTTTAAGTTGGTTTTCCTCCCTAAATCGGGTCCGGACGATTTCCAATATGAAAAACCAAAAAAAGTAGGTTTGGACAAAACCAACCCGTGCCCACCCCAAACTGCCACCGGTATCATTGACCACTACCACATCATCGTCGTCAACTCAAAAAAATGGATTTAGACCATCTCCATCTCCTTGTCCATCTTCCTCTTCAAACCATCTTCATCACTTCTCCCTTTATCTCTCATTCTCTTGCTCTCTTTTGCCCGACAGTGCTTTCATCACCTATTTGGTTGTTGTTTCTTCTCATGTTCTTTCTCTCTCTTATAGATCCAATGTTGATTGGGGTTTGATTATAATTGATTGAATTGATGGTTAATTGGGGTTTGACAAATTTGTCGGAGCTTTAGGGTTGATTAGTGGGTTATTGAATTGGTGGTTGATTAGGGTTTTGGATTTGGTGTGATGGTTAGGTTTTTGGTGTTATTGTTTAGGGGTAAGATAGAATGGGTGGCCTTTGTTTTCTTTATCAATGATAAAGCTTTTTCATTGTTGAAGAAGGAGACAACCAACCAGGGGGGTCTTTTTTTTTTTTGAAAATAATTAAGTTTTTTTAAAAAAAAAAATTAATTTGCTTATTTTTCATTATTTTTATTTTCCTTTTATTCTTTTTTTATATTTTAATTTGCTATTTTAATTTTTTTGTTTTATTTTTTTAATTTTGTTTAATAATTTAATAAATTATTAAATCGATTTTGATCTTCCACCGTCCATTTTAGAGAGGGTGGAGATCTTCTTTTATTAATTTTGTTTTTTTAATTTTGATTTTTCAATTTTATTTTAATTTAGTTTATTTTGATCTTTCAATTTTATTTTAATTAAGTTTAAATTAGAAGCAATGAAGTCATTTATTACTCAAAGTCAACTTTCTAACAACAACACTAATGGTAGGGTGTTAATTACGAAACTGCGGGAAACATTTTCTTAGTAATGACAAAAGTTGAGGGATTTTAAGAAATAGCCCAAAACTCATCTAATAAAACTAGTAGGAAATCTATTAAATCAAGTTAGGCTTCTTATAAACATTAAATGTTTTACTAAGGAACCAATAAAGCAATAACTAGATAGTAACCAATAAGGCATTAACTAGATAGTAGAAACCGATGGACCTTTCTTCAAATCGCACAATCAACAACCCAACAACTACCACTTGTCATCGTTCTTCAAGAAGACCGTTGATTTCCCCAAATTGAATGCCACTCGTCGCCTTTCTTAAATCCTAATGCCGACCGTCATTTTCTCTTTTGGTGACTGTTGTCTTTTTTAATCTTTTGATAACTATTGAAGAATATCTTATATTTGTTTAAGTATGAGGGCAATTTTGTCATAAAATCTAAAATAGGTGCTATATAAACTCAACTTAATGATTTGGTGATAATCTCAAAAATCAAAGAGTAAAGAATGCAATGCACTTGGCATACTGTCTCAGTAGTGGTAGCACTGCCTTGGCTTTCCAACAAAGGGCCAAGTGCATGTGTTTGAACTCGTGTTACCAAGCAAAGTGGCAGTTTTTTTCTTATCTACGTAGGCTTCTCCTCCCTTGGGAACCATCCTCACGCTTTCAAGAGCCTCCATTCTGTGTCACACCTTAGGAGGCCTTATCTACAAAGCCCGGTTGTATTATTTGTATTTGTAATGTGTATATAATATGTCAAAAAAAAAGGTAAAGAATGCTACATAAAAAATTTTCCTTTTTTTAAATTCTATCTTTATCAAGCCTTTTAGTTGCTTTTCATGGTGACAAAGTCACATTCGTTTCTAATTGTTTTTTTTTTTTTTTTTTTCATTAGTGCTAGGGCACATCAAAATTGAAAGTTAGACAATAGACACAAACAAATTGTTCAAATGATTCATGCAATAAGGGATAGGAAGTGAAAAAAGATACTTCAAAGTGATTTAAGGCTTATTTTAGATAATGGTATTTTGCTTACAGTATATTGTTAGTGTTTACTATGATTTGCGTAGTTTCTATTCTTTATGTTATAGTTCAGTCCTATGAGAGCTTCGCATCCATGAGTTTGGTTTCTTCATTCTGTTTTGAACTAGTTTCTTATTCAGAAAAATTCCAAAAACTCCTTATGGTTTCCAATAGTATCACTTTTTTTCATTATTTGTAAATGACCAAAAACCTCCCTAACCCTTTTGAAGTACCAAAAACATCCCTCAAAACATTAAAAGATCAGTCTCCATTTATATTTTTAGGGTAGTTTTGTACTTTTGATTCAAAATATTTAAATTAAATAAAATATTTTAATAAATTAACATCCTAAAACTTAAATCAAAGATATGTAAACCCTATATTGAAAATGTATATTTTAAAACTTCCCTTAAGTCTTTTATAAATTTTATTTTTAAAATTAAAATTAAAATTAAAATATTAATGAAATTTATAAAATATATTATTTTTTATAGTTTCAAAAATATATATTTAAAAATTTATAAATTTAAAATGTAAAAAATTTGGTATTAAATCTAAATAAATGGCCTATGATGGGGAAACTAACTTCATCCACCCGGAGGAAGTTGCTGTCAACGAGATCTGGGTCCTTCAAATCTTGCTAGAGGAATGTTGGACCTCTTGCCAATCTGGGCCAATCTAGAGAAGGTTTCCTCCAAATCTGATCAAAGGAATCCTTTGTTGATTAAAAGGGCCACAATGGCCACTTCCATCGGTGATGGAGGTGGCTTCCATGGCTCTTCCATCATTTTTATTTAAAAACTTTGTTACCATTATTTCGTTCTTTTTTAAATTTTTTATTTTTTGAAAAAAAGAAAAACCTGAGGGGCAAACTTATATTTTAATGTTATGAGGGACGTTTTTGGTATTTTAAAAAAGTTTGGGAGACTTTTAGCCCATTTGGAAATAATGGAAAAAAATGTCACACTTACTGAAACCATAGGGAGATTTTTGGAATTTCTCCTTTCTTATATATTTATAAAAAAACAAAAATTGTTTGTAGATGGCACCTGGTTGTTGACTTAGCACTCAGAATTCTTCAACATGGTCCATATGCGCGTCAAGTCTTCCAAACTCCATTCATAGTGTTGCTTCTAGCATGCTAAATAATATTAGGATATTATTTTTTTTCTTAGTTGTTATAATATTTGTTTCACACTAATAAATGTTAATTTATTTTTTACATGTACATAATAATGCCCTAAAAGCAAACGTGGCTCTTGTCGAGGAGCAAAAACTAGTGCCATAGTTGAAGCTTTGGAAAGATTAAACTCTAATTGCTAAATTTTGTGGTAGAGTTAAGTCAGGTTGTGTGTGTGTGTGTGAAAAATCATAAATGAAAGCTGAAAACCAAAGCAAGACAAGTTGCCAAAATTGTGTTTCAGTAAGTATAAAGATCACAAACAAAAGTTGAAAACCAAATCACGTGAAGTTCCCAAAGTTGTGTGTGTGTACAAAGATCATAAATGAAAGCTGCAAAACAAAGCAACCACCATATTTAGTTGAGACAGTGTTAGAGAGAAAGAGAAACAGAGTGAAAGACAGATGGTGAGAAATTGTGAGAAAGAGAGAGAGAAAGAGAGTGGGTTTGGTACGTAGGTTGAGAGAGAGAGAGAGACTGACTGATGAGCGATATATTGAAAATTTTGCATAAAAATCTAGATTTATCTTTAGCTGGCCCGTGACCATTTCAGAAATAGTAATTTCCTATTTAGTGATCATTTTAATTTAAAAGTGTTTGGAGCGTGGAATATCAAGGCAGCAAAGGTTGCAACTTTCTCATGAAGTTTTTATTCTGAAAAATTGTGATAAGACTTCCACTACTTTTTAATGTTTCATTAAAAAACATTTTTCTACCATAATTGTCTAAGTTGCATATTATAGACCAATATACACTGTCTCTCCTTAATTAAATAAAATAACTAATTCCAAGGCTCTCATCAAATTTATACACCACACTTTAAATTAAAAAGGCAAATTGCACAAACCTCTCTTAAAGTTTGATGAAATTACACAAATATTACGATGTTTGGATAACTCGCACGGATACTATTTGAGGTTTCGAAAACTTTGCACAAACCTCCCCCGTCGTTAGTTAACCATTAGTCAATCACGATTAAATCAAAATTTTGAAGGGTAAAATGGTCAATTCACAGCTAATAAATATTTTAATTAAAAATATTTTTTTTAATTACTAAACTAATATTATAATATTAAAAAAACAAAAAAAACCACCATCTTCTTCTACCTCCATCATCATCATCTCCCTCATCTCCATCTTCTAAATTTATGAAAATCATCAAATCATTCATCATCATCAAACCAATCAAATCAATTATCATCATCAAATACTCAAATCAAACAAAAATATATCAAAGTAATGAAAATTAAAAATATTAAACAAAAATAATAAAAAAAAAACTTGGTCTCCATGGGAGACCAGATTTGGTCTCTCATGGAGATCGACCGTCTCTAGCGATGGAGACCGATTTTTTTTTATTTTATTTTTTATGTGTTTATTTTCAAATTAGATTAAAAAATATATAATATATTAATTTTAAATTTATTAAAGGGTACTACTAGCTTTAGTGAGATTGGAAATGTGAGTCTTCCACATTGCTAGGCTCCTAGGTAAATTCCCTCTAAGCCCTACATAAAAAAGAGAACAATAACATAAAAAAGGAAAAAAAAAATTATACATAGATCACTCTTAATTTAAGCATATATAACGAGAGAACAATAAACATAATATATATATATATTAAAGATGTGGTAGTTATATAACGAGAGAACAATAGACCGGAATCCAAGATATTATAAGAAGGAATAATGTTAGATTTTTAATTTTTTTTTTTTTTTATGATTTTATCAAATAATATGATATGAGTTATTAATGTTAAATTAATTATCAAATCATCTCATAATTTATAAGATGTTAATAACTTCTTTTTTTTTTCTTTTATCATTTGGGCATAGATTTGGATTAAAAAATTTTGGGAAACCTCATATTACTTTGTAGTTATAAAATATATAAGTCGGATATTTATTTTTATCAACGAAAAACAACTATTTTGGATGTGGATGCATTGCTGCTTATTGCAGAGGTAAAATTCTGGCCCAATAATTAGAAAAGCCTAGTAACTTAAGGCAACTGAAAATCAGAGTAGGTCCAATGATGACATCAGTCTAGCTTAATAGCCAACATTGCCACCGCCTCCATGACTTGGTGGTCTCCTTGCATTCTACATGTGTAAATAAACATCATCATTTTTTTTTTAAAATATATAAATTGGGATTTTATAAAAATATTTAATAGGGTGGTCTTACAAAAGGGGTATATACATAGTTTTAGAGGGGTGCAAAAGTCCATCCCCAAGTTCAAAACCATTAAAGACCCAATCAAGTTGTATGGGCTCAATTTAGGCCCAATATGATATAAATTATAAGGCCCAATTATTGGTCTAATGATATGGTATGTCCCAAGATTGCTTTAGTATCTGCGTGCCACGTGTACTCTCATTTTATTATTGTTTTGTTTTTTCATTTTATTATGGATCATATGAAGAAAGCAAGTACACATATACAAGGAAGAATTGAGTGGTCCGCTAGGCTAGTCTAAGCTATGTTTACAAGTAATCATAATGACTTGCCGATTCATTAACCAATGAGAAATCTCCACGTGTGGACCAATTTACAACGATTCTCTCTAAATGGTGGCTAGTGATGTAAATTGATTTGATATAATAATGGTGGCGTCAGCCACCAAAACTAACAATACAAATTTCAAAATAAAAAATTCCACAAACTAGTCTAAACTACAATTTACAAAGCAAAAGTGTTGGATCCAAAAGTAGGACCTAGCTAGCAACAAACAATCAAAACATGATTGATCATCACATACCAATACTACCAAACCTCCACGTGTACATCGACATAAGGCAACTAGCCAGTCCCCGACACACTAGATCGAAACCAGCACTCCAATATTGTCAACCATTTTTGAATGACTCTTTCTTTGCATGGGTCAGAGCAAATCACTATTTCAATGTGCCGGACCAAAAAAAAAACACAACCGAACCCATTAAACATAAACAGTCAGGCATTCTTGGGGAGCGGTTCTTGCTTCTATCTTGTGGGTTTGGGTCCCGTCCCTACCCACACCACGCCACACCACCCCATAAGTGCTTCTGTTTCTGCTTGTTTTTTAGTAGAGTACAATTAATACAATTCATTGGTTTTGAATATTATAACAATTTTGAACCTTATAAGAAAAGTTTTTTTTTTTTTTTTTTTTCATTTATGGAAATCTCTTGATGGTGGTGGACCTAGTTTTATCTGGGGAAAGGGAGAGAGACAGAGCCAATTGAATTGAGATTATTTTTTAGTAAGAGTACAATTAATACAATTCATTGGTTTCAAATATTTAAAAATTTTAAACCTCATAAGAAAAGGTTTTTTTCTAGTTTATGGAAATGTCTTGATGGTGGTGGACCTGGTTCTATCTGGGGAAATGGGGAGAGAAAGAGCCAATTGAATTGAGATAATGACAGCAAATGGTGTAAAATTGAAATAATACGGGGCTGATAGTAAACAAAAATTGAGATAATTCTAATTCGCATTCATATTTATTTTAAAAAATATATTAATATTTAATATAATTAAGTTAATTATTAATATTTTTTAAATGAAGACCATATGAAGTTTTGAGATTTTTTATTGAAGTTATAAGACTTAACAATCTAAATTAACTTTCGAATCAGAAAATATAAATTAGTACGAGAATTAGACCAAATAAAAGAAAATCAGAAAATATACATAAGAGCTGATGTTAGCTTTCATTGGATATATTCTTGCTTTTTGACATTTCACAAAATCCACTTCTATAGTATACATAGCTGTCCCACCACCAAGATCACCTCCGTTATACTTTTGGAATATATATATATATAATGTTTAATATTCCGGTTATAATTGTGTTGTCAAGGTAAGAAAAGCAATCAATAAGAGGAGAGATGAGTCCTTCGAGTTCCCTTTTACCCTTTAAAATTCAATGAGGATATATTCACCTTCTCAAATAAGTTGCTTTTGCTTTTGTCATTGTCCTTGTCTGCTTTTGTGTTTTGATGAGAAAGCTAATGGGTTGTTTGGGAAGATGATGAGTGGACTTACTGTTGTTTTTTAAAAAATTATTTCGACTGTGATTAGGTTCTAAGTCATTTATGGTTGTCCAGGATACGGATGACGATGATGTGACAACCACAATGCAACTATTGACTAGAGATTATTATTTAAAAAGTGGAAAGTAGTACTTATGGTGCAAAAGGTGAGGTAAAGTTGATGACATCATTTGTGTCATGCTCACGTGCATGCGAAAAAGATGAAGTTGATGATTTCTATCAAAGGGAACAAGTCAAGAAGACGTGATGCACTAGTGCTTCACATATATAGGAAACATGTCTATCAACTATACATAATGTGGAGCATGAACAGTACAAGATTCAACACCCCTGCATTTTGTTTGCAATTGAAATTACGTATATACCCTACTTAGTAACTCGGTCCAACTTTTTTTGGATGCGATCCCTTGAAAAAAAAAAAATTTAAAATTAAAAGGTGCGATTGATGGCGTTATATGGTACCACTGCCTTTCCCATCCAAATATTGCACAATTTCAAAGTATTAACAAGTATACATCATTAACTAAAAGTATCCATTAACAAATTGAATGAGCATTGTTCCTAACCTTTCTTCTCAATGCATTTTCCAATGTAATTTTAAAGAAATGGATAAGAACATAGAAATTTTGTATAGAAGATTAAATGGACTGTGCAGATAAGATTTCTAACAATTTGACAACAATTGTATACCATAATTTCTATGTTTCAATTATATATCATAATTATATGCTCATCCATTTTAAAGAGATGGATGAGAACATAGAAATTTTGTATAGAAGATTATAAATTTTTTTTTCAACGTGGGCTAGGGCAGGCTCAGTGCTCCGTCCCTGGTCAGAGGTATATTTAACAATTGGAGATGGTGCATTGCATGAGTCGTAAGCTTGAACATGACTGCATGTATCAAATAACATCAATTGTTTATTTAGTCTAAAATTTAGGTTGTGATATATGGTCGATAAAATCTCATGTCTTTATTCTTTCTTTTAAGTGCATAAAATAATGGGTACTTTCTTTTTTTGAAAAAAATATGGCTACTTCTTAATTGGTGATGAGATCTCTACTACAATAGTATACCGTTTCATTTATATTTTTTATTTTAACAAATATCTTTTAATTTAATCATATAAACAACATCAATTTACACCCCTTTTTTTTTACTTTATTTAAAAAGAAAGGTTAAAACTAGAGATCTCAAATTTGCTGAAAAATATGGTTACTCCATATTATGTATGTAACTGCATCAATTAACATGAAGTTCTATGAACCATTACAGCATGTATATCAATATATAACTTAGAATTATGGAAGCGACGGGCCACTTTTTCCAAAACCCATGTGAATCGATCAAAGGAAATTAAAATTCAGATGTTAAAAACATGAAATGAAAGAGAAAGAAGAGCTAATTACCAATAGAGTCTCCAAGGTGAACATGCACTTCAGAATGGTCATCATCCACGGTAGTCCAACCAGTAGAATCAATATCAAGCTTGTATTCACCATAGAGAGTACTTATCATCGTGATCATTAAATTCATTGCATATTTGGCGATGATGCCTTCTTACTAATATCGCAATCAGACTCTAGTAATAAACTTTAATTGAAAATGAAATTGTTTCACATTATTTTGTTTTTTAAGCACTCTCATTCCCCAAAATGGATATATATGGTACATTCTTCTTTTCCCTTTTTGATGTTTTCAAGCTGGCACAAAACAATAAAAAATCTCGCAAAACCTATTTTGATTATGATTATGATTTCAATTCTTACTATTAAAATAAATAAATTATTATGATTCTATGTCATCCTAATTTTAAATCATTCCGATTTCAAATCATTTCGATTATATACAAATAAATATACCATTAATTAGTCATTTTTTGTATCACATGAATCAATTAAAAATTAAAAATAATTCACAAAGATTACTTTTTCATCACTCAATATTATATTAGTCTCGGTATATGGCATACTCCTTGTCATGCATGTAAATAAAAGAATTTTTTCTTCCATCTCTCATAATAAATGATGCCTGCAGTACTCTCTTTCAACCAAAAAAGAAAAAAATAATTACGAGCAATTAATTAATCTTTTTTAATATCACATGAATCAATTAAAAGCAAAAGGAATAATCTCAATATCTCCCTATCCTTTAATATAATCAATAATTACCTCTCTATAGTTTAAATAAATCCTACTTTATCCCTTTTGTTAACTCTGTTAATAAAAAGTTAACTTTAACCATGATAACATGCAAAATGATCAAATTGCCCTTAAATGATATAAAAAGCTGAGAAAAATGAACAGACATCTCCACTGGAAACCAAAAAATTCTTCTGCTTCAACCATCGTCAATGCCTAAATCGAACCTAAACCAAAACTCAGTTCATCATTTTCACCCAACTCATTATCTAAATTGAACCCAAACCGAACCCAATTCATTAGCTTCAATCGTCTTCAATGCAAAACTATCATCAACCCTCAAATGCCAACAATCTCTCCTTTCTCTTCTTCCAAGAATCACCATCAACGAATCATCAACATCATTAATATCAACATAATTTAAAAAAAAAAAAAACAAATTTAAGAAAAAAAAAATGAAAAAAACTGAGTTTCATTTTTTTTAAAATGATCTATGTTTCAAATTTAAAAAATAAATAGATAAATAATGAAATGGAAACATTGGGTCTCCTTCGCCGGAACTAGAGGGTCTCCGGTGAAGGAGACCCAACGGTCTCCATCGCGTGGAGACCAAAACTGGTCTCCTAGCATAGAAACTAGTTCTCGTCTCCACACGATAGAGACCGTTGGGTCTCCTTCACTAAAGACCAAGGGGTCTCCGGCGAAGGAGACCCAATGTTCTTCATACCGATGCCACTTTTGTTTTTGACGAAGAATAAGATGTTCTACTCCATGCCGAGCTCTGGTTTCCGGCGAAGAAAAAGATGGAAGAGGAAGAAGAAGAAGAAGATGGAAAAAGAAGATGGAGTAGAAAATGAAGATGGAAGAATCATATAGACCATGGTGGATGGTTAAAAGGAAGATATAGTAAAGAAAGACTTTTTTTTTTTTTTTTTCATGTAAATAAATGTTTTAATTTTAACATTCTTTTCATGTCTACCGTTCCTCCTTATGATAGATCGTGGAGATGATTTTTTTTAATTTGTTTTTATTTTTTTTAATATTATTTGATAAATTTTTTTAATTTTATTTTTTTCAAAAAAAAAATCTATAGGGGGTTATATATTATTATATATAATAATATATAATAATTAATATTATTATATATTTTATTTTACTTTGGCAATTTTGCCCTTCTATATTAACTATGAAACATTGATTTTTAACGTCCAAACTGACGGTAGAGGTTTTTCGGATATTTTAATAATCTATAGGGGTTTGTTTGACATATCTGCAAACTATAGGGGATGTTAGCCATTTCTGAAACTAAAGGGGGATTTTGGTTATTTCATCAAATATAGGGAGGAAATTAGAATTATCCCAAAGCAAAAAATAATTCACTAAGGGCCGTTTTTCATCATTCAATATTATATTAGTTTTAGCGTATGTTGTACTCCCTATCATGCATGCAAGCAAAAGACATTTTTCATCCATCCTAGCAAATAATTGCAATTCAAGCAGTACTCTCTTTCAACAAAAAAACGAAACAAATAATTGCAATTCAAGCAGTACTCTCTTTCAACCAAAAAAAGAAATAAATAATTGCAATTCAAGCCTACGATGAAAAACAATTTATTTTCCAATGTTGGAATGTTCACACGCAAGCAATGATGTCATCAATGGATGATGAATGCTTTTCTCTCTATATATAACATCGTCTCTTCTTTGTGTCAAACACTTCCTTCGCTCATATTTCACAACACAACAGTAGCTGCTCAATGGCTTTCATAACTCCACTTGTGCTCAGTTTGTTCCTGATCATCATGATGATCATGCTTATGGTTGCGGTCGGACATGCTGAAGGACGTTCACAGCCGGAGTGCATTGGGTGCTGCTTCGGGATTTTTTGCAAGAAAAAACCGCCTCAGCCGCCTACTCCATGAAGCCGAGATCATGCCTCATCCCTTCCTCATTTTATATTTCTGTTATATTAGTGTGTGTGTTTGGAAAAAAAAAGAAAGAAAAAAGAGTTATGAGTTTAGTTGTTTAATTGATATCAGTGTGTTTGTGTTGTGTGTGATGTCGTCAGGAGGAAAGGGATGTAAAAATTGACTTGATATTAAATAAACATTTGTGTTTAAATTCATGGTTTTCTCTGAACAATGAACAACACCACTGACCTGACCTATAAGCAAAATGAAGTTCTCCCATTATTTTTCAACGAGCAAATATATTGTTATGAGCCAATGATTTGATCAAACGGTTGGCAGCTTTCATCAATAGGGATTTGCCTTTCTTACCTTGATCATGGACTTACAGGGGTTGCTTTATTGTCCAAATATAATGGTATTTTATCTCTGCTTGTTATCAATGGTATTTTATATTCATAATTTTTGTGTGAGCCACATGAACAATAATCGATCTTTAAACATCTCTTAAATGATCTTCCATTTAATCATTTTCAGCTTTTGACAAATATGAAAGTGAATGCAGTTTCTCTCATTCCCATATGTAATAGTAAATATGAAATGTTCAGTTTTGGAGATTGCGTATGTGATAATCTAAGCTAGAAAATGACATGCAAAAGGGTGACTATAAGTTTCTGAAAATAACATGTTTATACTTTTATTCTTTAACAAGGCATAAAATAGAAGGTGGCCAGCTCAATTGAGTGTGCAAATTTAGTGAAAAGAGCTAAAAAAATAATCGCCACTTTGCATGCTTAGTACCATACTAAACTCTGATACATATGGTAACCCAGAATTATTTATACAAGTTAGAATATTTTTGATACTTGACAAGACAAGTTGAATTACCTGGTAGCTAGGTCTCAAATTATCATGTGGGCTATAAACTCAGAACATTAACTTTGATACAAACAACGTATCAAGCTCAAACAGGTAACTTTTTTTTAAATCTGATGGATTGCTTAGGAGAGACACTGTCTATTGGTCTATAATATGCAACTCAGACAATTATGGTAAAAAAATGTTCTTTAATGAAACATTAAGAAGTAGTGGAAGTCTTATCACAATTTTTCAGAATAAAAACTTCATGAAAATCTTTCAAAAAAAAAACTTCATGAAAAAGTTGCAACTTTTGCTACCTTGATATTCCACGCTCCAAACACTTTTAAATTAAAATGAACACTGAAAAAAAAATTATTATTTCTGAAATGGTCACAGGCCAGCTGATGATACATCTAGATTTTTTATGCAAATTTTTTCAATATATAGCTCATCGGTCACCCTCTCTCTCTCTCTCAACCTACGTACCAAACCCACTCTCTTTCTCTCTCTCTCTCTCTCTCTCTCTCTCACAATCTCTCACCATCTGTCTTTCACTCTGTTTCTCTTTCTCTTTATCACTGTCTCACATAAATACGGTGGTTGCTTTGTTTTGCAGCTTTCATTTATGATCTTGTACACACGCACAACTTTGGGAACTTGGTGGTTGCTTTGTTTTGCAGTTTTCATTTATGATCTTTGTACACACGCACAACTTTGGGAACTTCACGTGCTTTGGATTTCAGCTTTTGTTTGTGATCTTTATACTCACTGAAACACAATTTTGGGAACTTGTCTTGCTTTGGTTTTCAGCTTTCATTTATGATCTTTCACACATACACACACAACTTGACTTAGCTCAACCACAAAATTTAGCAATTAAAGTTTAATCTTTCTAAAGCTTCAACTATGGCACTAGTTTTTGCTCCTCAACAAGGGCCACGTTTGCTTTTAGGGCATTGGTATGTACATGTAAAAAATAAATTAACATTTATTAGTGTGAAACAAATATTATAACAATTAAGAAAAAAATAATATTCTAATATTATTTAGCTTGCTAGAAGCAACACCGTGAATGGAGTTTGGAAGACTTGACGTGCATATGGACCATGTTGAAGAAGTCTGAGTGCTAAGTCAACATCCAGGTGCCATCTTTTTCTTTTTTTTTTTAAATATATAAGAAAGGAGAAATTCCCAAAATCTCCCTATGGTTTCAGTAAGTGTGACCTTTTTTCCCATTGTTTCCAAATGGGCTAAAAGTCTCCCAAACTTTTTCAAAATACCAAAGAATCCCTCATAACATTAAAATACAAGTTCGCCCCTCAGGTTTTTCTTTTTCAAAAAGAAAAAGTTTAAAAAAGAATAAATAATGACAATAAAGTTTTTAAATAAAAATGATGGAAGAACCATGGAGCCACCTCCATCACCGATGGAGGTGGCCGTTGTGGCCCCTTTAATCAACAAAGAATTCCTCCGATTAGATTTGGAGGAAACCTTCTCCAGATTGGCTCAAATTGGCCAGAGGTCCAGCATTCCTCTAGTGAGATTTGGAGGACCCAGATCTCGTTGACAGCAACTTCCTTCGGGTGGATGAAGTTAGTTTCCCCATCATAGGCAATTTATTTAGATTTAATACCAATTTTTTACATTTTAAATTTATAAATTTTTAAATATATGTTTTCGAAACGATAAAAATGAATATATTTTATAAATTTCATTAATATTTTAATTTTAATTTTAAAAATAAAATTTATAAAAGACTTAAGCAAAGTTTTAAAATATATATTTTGAATATAGGGTTTACATATCTTTAATTTAAGTTTTAAGGATGTTAATTTATTAAATATCTTATTTAATTTAAATATTTTGAATCAAAAGTACAAAACTACCCCTGAAAAAATAAATGGAGACTAATCTTTTAATGTTTTGAGAGATGTTTTTGGCACTTTCAAAAGGGTTAGGGAGGTTTTTGGTCATTTACAAATAATGAAAAAAAGTGACAATTTTGGAAACCATAGGGAGTTTTTTGGAATTTTTTTGAATAAGAAACTAGTACAAAACAGAATGAAGAAAACCAAACTCATGGATGCGAAGCTCTCATAGGACTGAACTACAACATAAAGAATAGAAACTACACAAATCACAGTAAACACTAACAATATACTGTAAGCAAAATACCATTATCTAAAATAAGTCTTAAATCACTTTGAAGTATCTTTTTTCACTTCCTATCCCTTATTGCATGAATTATTTGAACAATTTGTTTGTGTCTACTATTTAACTTTCAATTTTGATGTGCCCTAGCATTGATGGGAAAAAAAAAAGGACAATTAGAAACGAACGTGACTTTGCCACCATGAAAAGCAAGTAAAAGGCTTGACAAAGATAGAATTTTAAAAAAGGAAAATTTTTTATGTAGCATTCTTTAACTTTTTTTTTTTTGACATATTACATACACATTACAAACACAGATAATATAGCCGAGCTCTTTAGATAAGGCCTCTTGAGGCGTGGCCTAGAACGAAGGCTCCTGAAAGTGTGAGGATGGCTCCCGAGGGAGGAGAAGCCTATGCAAACAGGAAAAAAACGACCACGTTGTTTGGTAACACCAGTTCAAACACATGCACTTGGCCTTTTGTTGGAAGCGAATACAATGCTACCGGCCACTGAGACAGCACGCCACGTATATAGCATTCTTTACTCTTTGATTTTTGGGATTATCACCAAATCATTAAGTTGAGTTTATATAACACTTATTTTAGATTTTACGACAAAATTGCCCTCATACTTAAATAATATAAGATATTCTTCAATAGTTATCAAAAGATTGAAAGAGACAACAGTCACCAAAAGAGAGAATGACGATCGGCATTAGGATTTAAGAAAGGTGACGAGCGGCATTCGATTTGGGGAAATCAACGGTCTTCTTGAAGACGATGATGAGTGGTAGTTGTTGGGTTGTTGATGGTGCAATTTGAAGAAAGATGCATCGATTTCTACTATCTAGTTATTGCCTTATTGGTTACTATCCAATTATTGCTTTATTGGTTCCTTAGTTTAAACAGTTAATGTTTAAAAGAAGCCTAACTTCATTTAATAGATTCCTACTAGTTTTATTAGAAGAGTTTTGGGCTATTTTTTAAAAACCCTCAACTTTTGCCACTAATAAGAAAATGTTTCCCGCAATTTCGTAATTAACACCCTACCATTAGTGTTGTCGTTAGAAAGTTGACTGTGAGCAAGAAATGACTTCGTTGCTGCTAATTTAAACTTAATTAAAATAAAATTGAAAAATCAAAATAAACTAAATTAAAATAAAATTTAAAAATCAAAATTAAAAAAAAAAAAATTAATACAAGAAGATCTCCACCGTCCTTCTCTAAAATGGATGATGGGAGATCAAAATTGATTTAATAATTTATTAAATTATTAAACAAAATAAAAAAAATAAACTAAAGAAATAAAAACAACAAATTAAAATATAAAAAAAAAACTAATAAAAGGAAAACAAAAAAAATGAAAAATAAGCAAAATTAAAAGTTAAAAAAAAAAAAAAGCTTAATTATATATATATATATATATATATATAAAAGATCCAGGTGGTTGTCTCCTTCATCAACAATGAAAAGGCTTCATCATTGATAAAGAAAACAAAGGCCACCCATTCTCTCTTACCCCTAAACAATAACACCAAAAACCTAACCATCACACCAAATCCAAAACAACTCATCAAGCAACCCTAATCAACCACCAATTCAATAACCCACTAATCAACCCTAAAGCTCCCACAAAATGTGTCCAAACCCCAATTAGCCGTCAATCCAATCAATTATAATCAAACCCCAATCAACATTGGATTTGTGAGGGAGAGAAAGAAATGAGAAAAAACAACAGCCAAATAGGCGATGAAAGCACTGTTGGGCAAAAGAGAGCAAGAGAATGAGAGATAGAGGGAGAAGTGATGAAGATGATTTGAAAAGGAAGATGGACAATGAGACGAAGACAGAGATGGTCTAAATCCATTTTTGGAGTCGACGATGATGTGGTGGTAGTCAACGATGCCGTTGGCTGTTAGGGGTTGGCACAGGTCGGTTTTGTCCAAACCTACTTTTTTTGGTTTTTCATATTGGAAACCGATCAGACCCAATTTAGGGAGGAAAACCAACTTGAATCGACTAGAGCTGAGTCAGTTCAGTCCAATCGGTTTTCGTTGGTTTTACATCGATTTCACAATTAAATCATCAAAATCCAAATTAAAAAACCATGACCATGCTTATATATACAACCAAGAAACAAAAGCAGCACTATCCAGATAGAGCATTAGAGACAGTGTCTTCATTCCAACAACCTTTTGTTATTAATTCCTTGTATTAGACAGCAAAAACAAATAAAAGAACAAAAGAAAATATAAATTGAAAAATACTAAAAACAAAAACAAAAACCTGTTTTGCTCTTCCACAGCTTGAAACCAACCCTAGCCCATCTCAAACCAATAATCTCGACACATACAACAAAAAATAAAACAAACAAATCTTTTTTTAATAAAAATAAAATAAAACCTCTTATCGTCTTTACTCCGCGTCATTGAAATCCATCCTCGATTACCTCTGTATTTATGATCCTTCTTCTCTTCTACTGCCATTTTCTCAATCACAATCGACGTAGGAGAGAGTAAGTCAGCGACGAAGGAGGACATATAGTGGGTTAAAGGTTAGATCCAGTCGAACGGACTTGTATCTCACACTTGAGCTCAACAACTCCAAGATCTTACATAGTAACCTCACAAAGTCACCAATCTTTTTCAGTTTTTCATTTCATTTCAAGATTTTAGTGTGGAAAATGAGAATTTTAACGGAGCATTGGAGGAAAGGAGGAGAAGGAAAAGAACTGGTGGTGTAGACAGCTAGGGTTGAACGATGAGAAAAAGATGAAAATGAAGAAAGAGTTGAAAATTGACAAAGAAGAAAAAATGATAGCTAGCGTTGATAGTTTGGCACAAACTATTTGGTATATATAGTTTTTTTTTTTTAATATTTAAATCGGTTTCGAGTCGATCGATTTTTATCGACCCAAAAGCTACCTAAAACAGGAAAAAAAAAAGATTTTTTACTTCTAAAACTAACCCCAACTTGAAGTCAGATTGGAAATCGGCATTTTTTGGCTGATTCAAATTGAGTCGATCTGCACCGAATCGTCCCAATGTTTTTGCTCACCCTTAGTGCAGTGGAGGAGATTGCAACAATGCGTCAAGGAGTTTTAGGTCTATTTTTTGATTAATTTGTCTCAAATCGATCATCGATAATAGGGATCGATTAGGGGCCAAGCTTTAATACGTCACTAATTTCATTTGGGTGAGAGTTTGATTGACTTTTGGATTTGAAAATTTGGTTAAATCGGGGTTTGGGGAATTTGAATGATGAGATTTGGGATTGATTGTGATAATTGATGATCTGGATATGTTTTTTTGTTTTTTTAAAAAAAAATTTTGTTTATAATTTAATAAATTATTAAATTGATCTCGATCTTCTATCATCCATTTTAGAGATGGACGACAGAGATTTTCTTATTAAATTTATTTTTAATTTTATTTTTTTTTATTATATTATTATTATTATTATTTGGCATTTATCAAATTTTTAAATTTAAAAAAAAATGTCCACCATTCATCTATGTTGATGGACGGCAAATATTAGAGGTTGACTTTTATTTTTCAATTTTATTTTATTTTATGTTTTTATTTAGAAAGTTTTATCTTATTTTATTCGTTAAAAATATTTTAATATAAGATTTAGTGTAAAAGATCTTTCCTCCCACAACTAACGGTAGTCTCATTTTTCTAATAGCATTGTTAACGACAAGATATTGTTTGATGATTTAATTAAACTGTAGGGTGTAAATGTGCTAATTGCAAAACTACCTAGAACATTTTTATTAGTGGCAAAGTTCGGGGCATTTTAGAAATAGCCCGAAGAGGTTTTACCATGAAGGAGCATATCAACTAAAGAGACAATTACAAAAAAAGAATTGAAAATAATTATTAATTTTTTATTCTAGTAATTCTTACTTAAAAAGTGCTTTTGGTGGACTGGAATTATTCCATTTGATAATTACTTGCGCTCCAACATGATTGTATTCTCCAATCAGATTGGATTGTGTTAAACCCACATACAACAATCCGCCTAGGCGCGATGTATATAATTCTATTATATTAGTTCTTTCAGTCTCAAATTTCATCAAATACAGTATATATAATATCTTTATTTTAATCAAATCTCATGCTTTATCAAATATAATAGATTATTAATTTAATCTTCTTCAATGCAATACAATTCATTCTATTCCTATTTAATTGTAATTTTGTTTTAACTCTATCCAATGTCATAAAAAAATTCTAGCCAATTTTATGTATCAAAAAAGACATTAAAGTACTAGCCAATTGATATTATGTAACATAGAGTTGTGGTCACTTTACATGTGTTTGCCCATTTGTCATTTTCTTATAATTAAGTACATATCCAACGAAGTACAATTTGAGATTCCATGAGTACGAAAATGATTTTATGTCAACAATTACTAAAGGTGACTACTGGGATTACATCACACTTGCAAGTTAGAATCTACAATTAATACATATCTTTCACTGCTCATAAAAAATTTGTACATTCTTGCGATATTTTGTAAATACTTACAAATGAGCTGTTATCTTATTCATATTATTTAATAAAAAACCATAACTAAAATTTATTTTAATTATTGTATTAATATAATGTTATCAATATTTTAATAGGAAAAAAATTTGTGTGATTTTTCATTTTCCGGTTTTCCATCCAAATGTCATCATCAATTTATGTCTTTTTTTTTTTTTTCAAGGCTTGTAAAACGGTTGCAAAGTCAAAGAGAAAACAATTTGGCTGTGGAAAACAGGTGTTAACTTTAGTGTTATGTAAAAGAAAATTAAAAGGTTGGGGTGTTAATTAATGTTTCGTGGGCTTTTTGTTCCATATATGTTGTTGTTAATGCATAACTTTTGTTTTTCTTCTAATCACCTATGAGTTGTGTTCAACTAATAATGTGTGAACACATTAAATTTATACCATAAACTAAACTTCTTGGCAATTGCTATCCTTTTAATATACATACATGAAAAAGGTATGTGAAGTTTGGGTGTAACAATTTTTTTTTTTTTTGGTCCTGCACACATCATAAAGACTTAATGTGAATATAAAAAATTTAAACTCATTATAAACATGAACATGAAAGGTAAATGCGAAATGCCACTCTAATTATGAATGAAAACACAAATATAAAAGGGTAGATGTGAAATGCTATCCTATTTATATATAAAAATACATTTTTGTTCTTCAAACATTGCAAACACAATAGGTTATAAGTGAAATGCCACCTTATTAATGTATGAAAGCACATTTTTAAAATTCGAACTACTCACTTTTCATTTCATTGTTCTTTTTGAATCTGTATGGAGTAGAATGAAAAGAGAATATATTTCACATGCACATATTGATTTGATTATTCTGGCCTGGAAGGAGCAAAGAGGGATATTTTCAATGCTTTTAAATGGTGGGTCAGGAACAAATGTTACTAGCTGGCGACGTCACCAGAACAGAAGCACTTTCAAATCTCAAAAAAATTCCAAAACTAAAACTAAATCGTTTGGTCATAAGGAGAGCGACCAAACGGCAAGTGGGTGACGTTTCTGCTGATCATTATCTTTTTCCAATTGATGTAAGTTTGTTTGTCTTACCCAGCAACCTCACTGGCAATAAGTGGGTCCAGATAAGTTGGGGTTCAGAGGCAGTGCTCTCATGGTACGGTGTAGTATTTATAAAGGCATTTTCAAGACGAGGGTTTTAATATAAATATTATTTAACTCTATTAAAAATATAATAGAAGCTTTTTGGTCGTATGAGAATGGATTTTCAATCGTGCGAGTGGATGTAAGTATACTGTAAAATTATTAATTTTTTGTGTTTTTCTTACTTTATTATGCATTTCTATTACATAACAGGTTTTAAAATAATGTTCAATCGATGATCTATTAATTATACAGGCTACAATATATTAGCAGAAGTCCTTGGATATCAAGGAGAGAGAACTAAACCTTGTTCATCCAGATACTACTATGAGGACCTAGCGGTGTTTTTTACAGGCTTCAATACATAGAGCTGACTCCCAAGTATGCTTCATTCTATTTTATTTAAAGACTTTATTATCATTATTTTATTCTTTTTTAAATTTTTTATTTTTCGAAAAAAAAAACCTGAGGGTAAACTTGTATTTTAATGTTATGAGGGATATTTTGGTATTTTAAAAAAGTTTGGGAGACTTTTAGCCCATTTGGAAATAATGGAAAAAAAGGTCACACTTACTGAAACCATAGGGAGATTTTTGATATTTCTCCTTTCTTATATATTTAAAAAAAAAAAAAATTGTTTGTAGATGGCACCTGAATGTTGACTTAGCACTAAGACTTCTTCAACATTGTCCATATGCACGTCAAGTCTTCCAAACTTCATTCACAGTGTTGCTTCTAGCACGCTAAATAATATTAGAATATTATTTTTTTCTTAATTGTTATAATATTTGTTTCGCACTAATAAATGTTAATTTATTTTTTACAAGTACATAACAATGCCCTAAAAGCAAACATGGCCCTTGCCTAGCAGCAAAAACTAGTGCCATAGTTGAAGCTTTGGAAAGATTAAACTTTAATTGCTAAATTTTGTGGTTGAGCTAAGTCAAGTTGTGTGTGTGTGTAAAAGATCATAAATGAAAGCTGAAACCCAAAGCAAGACAAATTGCCAAAATTGTGTTTTAGTGAGCATATATGCTAACAGAAAGTCGAAAATTAACCCTTATACCTTTTAATTTTCTTCATTCCTTTGATTAATAAAAGTTAATTAACCAA
Organism: Nephelium lappaceum; assembly: GCA_021234005.1. Taxonomy (NCBI): domain Eukaryota; kingdom Viridiplantae; phylum Streptophyta; class Magnoliopsida; order Sapindales; family Sapindaceae; genus Nephelium; species Nephelium lappaceum. Next base: position 139,131 of record JAIZFV010000555.1, read on the forward strand.
TGCCTAAACTACTAAACTTTGATGAAATTAATGCCAGTAAATAAGTCGATAATGCTCATGAATCATTTCAGATTTAGAATGCATTATGAAAATAAAAAGCATCTATGGATCCTACTAATTTCATGAAATTAATTTCTTTCTTAATTCCTTGATATTCTAATTACATACATCATTATTACATTAATTAGATTCCTTTAAAACTTCATATATCAACGATTCTCATTTTAATTAGCAAACCCACTAAGTCAAATATTGAATTAAAGTGGCAATCGTAATCACTTCATTAATTAACATGCTGATAGTAGGTATTATGCTTAGCTGGAACTTAATATTCTTTGATTATGACAACCTTCGGACTCCAATATATATCCTGTTCCCACCTGAAATCATGACTATAAATAGAGGACCAATAGTTCACAAATTCACTCCACCCAAGTCTTATTAATGCCCTAAAGCACCACTAATGAACAAATACAAGGGGTGCATTGAAAATTTTTTCTCAAATTTAGATTGTCGTTCTAAAGAATTTTTCTTTATAAAAATCTAATTAGAGGTTAAGTCACAAAACATACATGAGTCATATTAATTAGTACACTATGCTAAACAAGGAACTTATCTCTTAGTATATTAATATCATGAGATTTACATTTGTCTAATGGTATGCGTAAAACTTCATTATTTTCTTTCAAAAAAAAAAAAAACTTCATTATTTAATTAACTAATTAAACAACTTGAAACTCCGTCCGTCCATAACTCATTCGAATTGATAAACAACATTAAGCTAATCCAGTTCTAAAATCAAAGTGAACTATATAATTAATAATTAATTGATATCATGCAATAGCTGTGATGAAATGGAAACTACGTGGACGCAAAGCTTCTGTTTTCCCATATTTTACGAGCTATGATCAGTTTAGACAAGTTCAATTTTCTGTTCCCTTGATTGGCCAAACACGACTATAAATTCGACTTTCACAAATCTAGCCCACTAAATTAAGTCCTTTTTCTGTTACCTCTTAATTCTTTCTCTCGTTTTCACATTACTGTAATGAGGTATATATGGCTTTAATTAAGACTAGTACTGCAGTGAATTTAATGATCGCAATGATGGGTACTCTCTGTGGTGAATACAAGCTTGATCTTGATTCTGCTGGTTGGACTACCGTGGATGATGACCATTCTGAAGTGCATGTTCACCTTAGAGACTCTATTGGTAATTAGCTCTTCTTTCTCTTTAATTTCATGTTTTTAACATCTGAATTTTAATTTCCTTTGATCGATTCACATGAGTTTTGGAAAAAGTGGCCTGTTGCTTCCATAATTCTAAGTTATGTATCGATGTATATGCTGTAATGGTTCATAGAACATCATGTTAATTGATGCAGTTGCATGCATAATATGGAGCAACCATATTTTTCAGTAAATTTGAGATCTCTAGTTTTAACCTTTCTTTCTATATAAAGAAAAAAAAAAGGGGTGCAAATTGATGTTGTTTATATGATTAAATTAAAAGATATTTGTTAAAATCAAATATATAAATCAAACGGTATACAATTGCAGTAGAGATATCATCACCAATTAAGTAAGTACCCAATTTTTTTTTAAAAAGAAAGTACCCATATATTTTATGCAGTGGGAAGAAAGAATAAAGACATGAGATTTTATCGATCATGTATCACAACCTAAATTTTAGACTAAATAAATAATTGATGTTATTTGATACATGCAGTTATGTACTACCACAACACAAAACACATCTTGATTGAGAGTGACCCTTCAAGCTTACGGCTCATGCAATGCAGCATCTCCAATTGCTAAATATACCTCTGGCCATGACAATATCACCTTCAATGGGGCTGGCAACTACTGCTTTATTTGTGGTTTCCCTAACCGCTGCCAGAGCGGAGAAAATGATGGTCATGAGCGTTCAAGTCCTCCCATTGACTTCCAGCCCTGGTCGCAAGATTAATTGCTCCTGAAAATAAGTCAAGATGCTTGTTGATTAATTAAATTTCAACATTATTATAAATTTAAAATAACACTAAGCATGGATATCATCACAATTCACAGGGCTATAGATCTTGATCTCTGTGAGACTCGAAAACACATAATTGGAGTTCATGAATCAATATTTGCTAGAAGTCTACGAGCGTGACATTAAAACTATATATACATCAAATGTATGTACGTAGTTTCTAATTAATTTCTAAATAAATACTTTCAATGTTATTCGAGGGGAAATTGTTTATCATTTGTGCGATAAAATGACTAGTGGAGCAGTTATGACTAATAACAGCTATCACCTTTTGCAAGTTTTTTGCTGAATTTACTCTGCACGGCTTTATTGAATGTGCCTTTCTTAATTTTTATTTCATTGATCTATTATGAACCCATTCTACAAACGGATCCGGATTTGGATTCATTTATATTTTATTACAAAACTGACACGTGTTTTTTCAACTTCACAGAAAGAAATGAGAGGTGAGAAAAATCAACAGAAAGTATCTTGAAAACTTGTCAAAAAGAATTTATCACTGGTCATGGAGTCATGATCAATCCTTGTTCCGTTAAAGTTTATTTTTTTATTTTATTTTATTTTTCGAAGAATGTTCCTTGATTATTTATATTGGTTCTATACTTCTATTAGTTGCATTCTTATTATTCAGGATAAATTATAATTTACCTATTTAAAAAAATATATATATATATGTGCATACAGACGGAGTAAAGTTTTTTGTTTTATTACAATTAACCCCTTTAACGTTAGAAAATCTCCATTAGATTTAACTTTCAACAATATAAATAACTAAAAGACCGAAATGCTCTTGATGGTTGAAAAGGTAATTGTCTTGATTATCAAATAAAAATTTGAAATAAAAAACTATAACACCCTTGAATCAAAGAAAAAAATAAAAAAATAATAAATTTATTTAAAAAAAATGAAAAAACAAGAATAATTAAAAAATGAAAAAAGACATATTTTGCATCACTTTAATTGTTTTTTTAAGCTAAGAGTATTTTTTTTTTCTGTTTTTATAATTTTAACGTTAAGAATACCAACCATACAATAAATAATTTATCATTGCCTTATAAATTATAAATCATTATAGCTTAAGACTAAATCACTTGTTACATTTTTGAATTAATGTTTTGTATGAATAGCATTATTGAAAAATACTAATTTTACTTCGAATCAAATTCTCATTAGTGGCATCTAAAAGAGATGAAATTTTCATAGGATAAATCAATTGAAATTTAAAAGATTTTAAAAGTTTGGCATTTAGTCAGTTATAACTGTATACAATTAAAAAAATGGGTTATTCAATAGAGGTGTATTTGCAAAAAAATTTCGGTTATTCAATAATCAATATAGGCGTATTTATTTATAATGTCAAAAGATATTGTATTCATTTCAAATTATTTAATTCTAATTGTATTTCATTCCGACTTTAAAAATTCTAAATGTATTAAAAAATTATTGATTTAATTTGTTTAGGGATGTATTTTGATATAAAATAAAATTCATAAATAAAAAGTTCTATAATACATTCTACCTTACTCTCATAAATTTTATACAACAGTCTAAAAAAATTTACAATACATTTTTTTTTTTTTTTAAAGATTAAGATGCAATCATCATTATCTACTTATTTTAATTTGTGAAGTAACAATACGAAGTACATTCACAACAATATATATAATATATATATTTTTTTTTCAATTGACATGAATTTTCCTCTTTTTTTCAAAACAATGATAACAATAACAAGTGTATCAACATCTTTTGTTAATGATGAGGAAAAGGTCTTCCAAAAAAGAAAAAATGGATAATAATTATAATGGTTGAAAACCCACAAGAAAGACTAGAGTAGGCAGCATTATGAAATGCCACAGAATTTGATAATGATTTATTTTATTTTTTGTTTTTGTGTCCTAAAGCCAGTTGGGCTTACTTGGATCTTTAGTCAAGGGAGATTCTTTTAATCTCTCTTCTGTCATTACATCGTGATTTCTCTTCTGATTAGATCAAATCAAAGTATTATCATACATACATTCTGAGAAATTAATTAATGGGACTCGCAAATCTTTCACATACAATCATAATAAATTCACGGGTCCTTGCCTAGAGAGTTTTGATTTGTTGAAATTGGTCAGTCAATTTCCTTCTTATTAGTCACCAAACATTATCAATAGGAGTCAAAATCACATAAGGTGGGCAATGGACTGGACCGCCACCCCCCCGCCATTTTTTGATACTCAAAAGTGAACAAGAAAAAAAAAAAATTCTTGCATTCAAAATGTGCATTGAAAATTGAAATAATCATCACCTAACATTTTACTTAATTTGAATTATGGTAACTGAAAATTTAAAAATTGCAATGTCAAAGATTCAACTTGCAGGTGACAAGACCCTACTTATTCTCCAACCAGTCCACTATATGACTTGGTTATTTTTAGAATAGAGAATATTAGATCATGAATACATGCGTGTACCCATGACTGACATTGAGGTTTTGCAGAACTAAAAAACCTTCCCCAATAATAACACAAAACATCAAGAATTGTAGACGATTTAAATTATATAATCATAAGCTTATGCAATCATAGAATACATTACTTCCCCTTCCACCCTCTTCTCAGTGAATTGATAGAAACCGAGTTCTTAACATGAAAGTGCTTTAGGTACCTAACACAGAGGAATGTAAGCTCGAAAAGAACTTGTACAGATATTGTAGTATTACAGCTGTGGCCTCTAATGGTTGCAGTAACAATCCATGTCCGGCTGTAGTATCAATGTACTCTATTGTCAGGTGCATCTAGTGCAGCCAATCTTTCAACAAGAGTAGGGTGAGAATGGTGATATGTTGAATACCAAGGATCTGTATCACAACTGACAAATTTTCTTCCTGCAAAACCAACATATCCCCATCAGTAAACCAGCCATCTCCTGTCACTGCATTTCAGACTTGGATTCACTTAGGCCGTTCAGAGATTTTGTTTAGAGTGGCTACAACCATATAAATAATATATTATGCCGGTGAGACATGGATTGATTAAAAAGACTGTTTATATTCCTCCATGGCATCCCTCTCCTTACATCCACAAATCGTCAAGGAAAAGAAATCAATGAGAGAAGGTAATCAGGTCTAAATTATTAAGACCAACACAAAACAGAAATCTCAAAGGCTGACATTACAAAATATATATTACAAGAAATCAACAAAGTAAAAGAAGAATAAGAGGATTAAGCACCAAAGTAGTTGAAGACATAACTATAAGACATTATGTGTTAGATCTCCTAAAGTTCTAACATATAGGAATGTAAAGGCTGCTTTACCAATGTTTTAGAGAAATGGGAAAAAGAAAGGGCAGATCAATTTATTACAATCCATGGAGGGGTAACAGTAACAAAATACCTCAAGTGTCACAAGAGCAGCACGCAGAGCAGCGGCATAACCAAGCTTCTTGCCAAAGGCATCAGCCTACACGGTATAGAACATCAATTTCAAACAAGATTCAAAACAACATCCAGCAGAGAGAGGAAAAAGACTAAAAGCAAACCTGAAATTCAAAACATCGGGTCACGATATTAGAGCCAAAGGTTATAAGGTGTTGAATTGGTATTACAGCATACTGCAAACAGGTCCAGATAACTTGTTATACAGCTCTTATGGTATTACTACCTTTCTACACTGCTTGAGTTTTCTGAAGTAAATTTCAACAGATCAACCAAAAAGAGGACTTAAAATGTATTTGAATAAGTACCGATACATAGTGGGAAAGCTATATTAGTACTAGACTAGCAATAATTCTGCAAATAAATCTTAAGCCAAATGAAGAATTCTTCCTTCTCCAATTTCCACTTCATTATCTCCCTCTCTGGATAACATTATTCACTAAATAATGCAACAGAACTAAAATTATCATGTTACACCAGCACTTCTAGCACTAATAAAGGACGGAGAAATAGCCAATAATACATTGCCTCAATTTGCAGCATAAAAACAAGCATAAAAATATACTGTCTAAGAACTAGATCCAAAAGCTTGTGCTGACAAGTTGGATTATTTGTAGATTTCATTTAAAATATCTCCTTCCATGAAAATCACTAATACCTGTAAGATGATGAGGCCAATGATTACGGGCTGCGTATCAAACCCAAAACTCTTAAAGAGATCAGCTGAATTCCTTACAAGGGTATATCCCCACATAGCAAAAATATAAGAATCTGCAAGTATCAGACTGTCAAAGCACTGCAAGAACATCACTCTTTTTCTAAATTAGTACAACATGATAAGTCATAGTAAGAAGCACATATATGTTATGTTTATCACACACACACACAAATTATCAAAGTTCTGTCTTGAACTTATGAAATGCAGACTTTTGTCTTCTAGACTTCTAACATAAAAGATAACAGTTCACACTTCGTTAAATTCAGTACATCTTGAGGAGGTACGCTGTTACGGACTGTATATATAAAAGTATATTATGATATTGCATACAAAACAAAAGAAATAGAAGAGAAGTTACAAATATATAATGTGCCTATAGCAACAACACCAAATGCTTCACAGCTTATATGCTCCAATGCTTAAATCAGATATCAGTTGCATACATGGAATTAGATCTTTGAGATTAAGACCAAAAGACATAAAAAAGGACACAACTCCCTCCTTTTCTACCATAAATCATGCAACATAGTGATGTTAAGAATATGCTACAAGTTTAGACACTACTAATCAGCACTCAGGGATCAAAGAATTTTTAGCAGGAAATTAGGGCTACATTTGTTACTATAACATAAAAGTCCCAACACCCACATAATATAAGACTGAAAGGGTCAAGGAAAAAAAAATAATAAAAATAGAAACACATGGGAGCCTTCACAGAGATGAATTATATCATACCGAAGGTAATGAAAGAGTACATTGTATGATTAGTTTCCAGTGCCCAAGCTCATGGGCAATGACAGCCACAATTTCCTCATCATTTTTGCACTGCAGAACATCACTCAATCGCATAAGATTCTTCCATATTACAAAGAGAAGCATTACACTTTTTACAGATAAACAATAGGAGAAGATAAATTTACACTTGGAGCTCATTATCACCCACATAGCTGCGAATTGAAGCATGTATGTCAACAAATGCAGGAAGTTAACTTTTTAGTCCTACCCTCCAAGACAGGAAAATGTCTCTTTTGGTAGTTCATGGGTTAGACTAAAATAGATTCTCAGCACCCAGAGATCTTATTTAATTGAATAAAGGACCAGCATTGCCAACTACTAATACATCTTATTCAATATCCAAATATAAGAAAATAGTTAAGTCACAACCCTGCTCAAAAATACAAGAGATTCAATTACAAGTCTACAGCTAAACATGCCATTGCTATTGCTAATTTAACCCGCTAACTTGAATATACACCACATCAACTGTTCCAACCAGCAATCAGCACTGACCTCCCCAACAAGCGTTCAGATTTACATTGATGATACAAAACCAGTACAGCAAATGATGCATTCATGGGAAAAAAAAATTGATGTAAACAAGAAGTAGCAATTACTCAGCACCTGTGTTTCACAAAATTATATTTAAGAAGGATGGCAATATGAAAGATGAGACCCATCTTCAAAATGAAACACATTCTTACCTGCTGAATCAAAGTGTCATAAAGTACGATTCGCTTGTCAAAGAACCCATACATATAGGCCTGCAGAATGTTGACGGAAAAATAATTAAGAACACACAAATATTAGTGCATACATAGTGAAAAACGACACAGAAAAATCTTCTTTTCAATCATTTTAAATTTGGTAAAGACTCCGAAATAAACAATGGTAGCACAACCCTTCAGTACTGCAACTACAACGGCATGAGAATTACCAACTTTTTCTGTGACTCATATATCTTATAAATTTTTGGGTGAAAGATCCACCCCCTTTTTTCATATTGCCAAGAGCAGCATTAACAGGTTTTGCAGAGAGAATAATTGAAAGTACGCAATTATTCCAATATGTAGACAGCAATGGTATACTACCCTAGAAGCAGCTAAAATAGAGAGTATAAAGAAGTTCAAGGACGAATTGAATTCAAGGCAGGCTCTATTCTTTTTGCCTTGCATCTAATTTTTATAACTGCAGTTTGTTGAAAGTTCTTATGTCAATGGCTTCAACCCAATATATATGTAAGTTTAGAAATAAATTTTATTCTAGGTACCCAAATCATTCAAATTGCAAGTTAATTAACAAAGGCAGATAATGCAATACAAGTACAAGAGTTAAGTCCTCACATTGCTATGGCTTGACCTTGTGGATCCGTCAACAACATACAACTTCTTTAAGGGAAACTTTAGAGAGGAAGCAAGATTTTAATCTTTTGCTTAAGTTCTCCTTCTGGAGCTAGTTCACAGCATAAACAGGTAAACAAAATCAACTTCTAAAAAAATTAAACACGTTACAAATGGATTATTTGTGAAAAGATCATAAATACTTACAGGGGTGAACTTGTTAAATAGTGGGGCTATTAAAATAGGGTAAATTGTCACCATCACAAGAGAAAGAACAAGCACAAATGCCAAAGATAGATGGCCAGATAAGGACCTCCTTTCTGCAACAATGCAATTAACATTTACCATAACGAAGCAAAAAAACCATAGAAACAAAGAAACTAGATAACGAATAAATAGATAACATATGAGTTTAAAGTGAAGCTAGCAATGGTTCTGATTTTAAAGAATTCAACTGAGAAAAAACAGAGTCTGTAAAATGACAGCAACCTCGCGCAGTCATGCTGCATATATTTGCTAGTTCTGTCAACACTAGCAGATTATCATACCTGAACTGTTATGATGATTGCAGAAACGATAGGTGCGCCAAGTATGATAGCAAGGAACATTCTTTGATCATGTCCCTAAAATATAACCATATTGTTTGCTGTAAAACAGGCAGCAATAGTCAATAAGCCAAAAAGAGAAGAAAAAAGGAAAAACAAAAACAAAACAATGAGAAAAGTATACCAGTAAAAAATCAGCAAAACACACAACTGAGACAAAAAAAAAAAAAATCAAGTGAGATGCGCACTCTGTTAAAACCGTGGCGGGTCTCAATCACAAAAGTTGCATAGAGAGAGAATGGTAAACCAGTGATCTGCACAAACATTTGACAACAAATGATCAATACAGTACAGCAGAGTGGAGTGTAGAAGGTATGAATTCAATGCAATTTTTTTTTTTTTTTTATGACAGGAATTCATAAAAGCTAACAAAATCAAACTTATTTTCGTTTCGATTTCAAAACAAACTCTGCTGCACCAGTAACAAGGTAACTTGGAGCAATTTTAAGAACAGTACAATAAAAATAATAAGAATGGTTGGAAATGACATCTTCAAAATTGGTCCCGGATCATAAAGGCAGGCTAAACTGGCCGGGCCTTCAATGTGGAGCCACAAAACATGGGTAGGACATTTCAAGACATTTTTAATTAGTAACAGTTTTCTTGCATCTTGGCACCCTTGAGCAGTATCTATCATGTATGGCTATAACTACATTAATAGGACATAACACACCCAAGTATGTTCAAAATCAAGGTCAGCTGGCTTGTGAAGAAAAAGAAAGTAGAGGAAAATTAAAACATAATCAGCAGGTTCATCATGAAATTTAACAAATTTAGGCTATATTTGGTAACTGGGACTTGAGGTGGGTTTGAGATTCAAAATATTTCAACATTTTAAATACATGCTTAGAATGACCAACATAGAAATAAAATTTCAATCTCATTTTCATGAAAATGTTGAATTTTAATCTCCACCATGAAATTCAATAGAATATATTGTTGTCTCTCTTCTCATTAATTATTCTTCTAC
>JAIZFV010000556.1:0-90850 GCA_021234005.1 Nephelium lappaceum
TAGATGGGATTTTTTGTTAAATTTCAAACTAGAGGTGGCAAAATCAAATTTTAGACAAACTACAAACGGTTTTTTAGGATTATCTTTAAAATGTTATTGATTTAGTATGTTGAAATTTCATAGAATTATTTTGTAAATTATATTTTTAACTGTATATTTCAATTTTGGGTCAAACGGGGTGAAATGGAGATAGACAAAATGGGAAAAATGGGGAAACAAGGATCCAGATGAAGGAAGCCACCCCTAAGTACCCCATCCCATTTCTCCAAATCGGGATACAGAGGAAGGGGGAAGGAATGAGGATGGGTTAAGAGGTTATTTTCGTCATTTTAACTTTATTAAAGGGTGTAAATATATTCATCCTTTGTCGGTCTCATATGGGCCATTGAGTGGCCTGTTTATTTGGGCTCTGACATTGTAGGAACTGGGCTTGATATGTTTAGCTTCCAAGAGCGGGTCAGCACGATACCGGACATGGCCTTTGAGGGTCATTCGGTAATTAGCTAGGCGTTGAATCTCAAGTGCCATCACCGTGCATTGGTCTTGGAATTGCATCTTCACACGGCGTGACCAGGACCACTCTTGGTTGACTAGTTCCTTCTCCAAAAATAACACTACATCCTACCATACTCTCTCCTCTCTCTATATATTTAACTCACACATCCTCGTTATGTATTTTCAATTTAATCATCAAACACACCAGTCTGCTTGATTTGTTTAAATTATAATAAGATGGGTTCCTACCACCGTAATCAGCCTCCAGGTAACATTATAGTCCTTTTTTTTTAAAAAAGTCGTGTCAAAATCATTCAGGTAATTTTACTAGTGTTGGTAAATGAACATTAATTAACATTGTGGTCTTATTTATGAATCTTTGGGGGTTGAATATATGTAGTAGTAACATACCCTCCACCATCAACAGGAGGAGGTCCGCACCTGGCACCACCACCTCCAGTTGGTAATCCAACAAAAGATGGTCATGGATACGACTATGCATATTCTCAAAACACTCCTCCCATTCACACCAAGACCAGAGGTGACGGCTTCTGGAACTGATGGTAATTCCTCTATCTCTTTCTCTCTCTTTAGAGTGATTTTTTTTTTCTTTTCAAATACGTTTTAGAACCATTGAGTCTCGATGTAGGTTACCAAAGTCTTTAGTTATTTTTAGTCCATTTTTTAACTCGAGAAACATTACGCGTCAATGAATTTATCATATGTAGAATATTGTAGATTTTACTTATGCGAAATATCTTACGGGTTAAAAATGAATAAAAAATAATTGAAGTTTTATTTAAGGTTAAAAATAATTAATTTTTTATTTTGGACTAAAGATAAAGTTGTCTTTTTCATTGGATTTATCCTTTATTTTTTTATTTATAATGAAAATTGAAAAGAATGTTGAATTGGCAGTTAATTTTCTTTTTTGATTGTTTTTGCAGTTGTGTTCGCCTTATGTTGCAGCTGTCTGTTGGACCCAGGGATGGGAGTTCGGGTTATTATGTCACATTTGTATAAACCTAGATACGATTATGTAATTTTTCATCAACCTGAAAGTGAATAATTAAACTAATTAATGAGAACTCATTGTAACTCTTTTAATATAAATATAGATATATATATTTTGGAAGAAAATATGATTTCATTTCAACATAAATTAGAGGGCATCCTCAATACGTCATTTTGAAACAAATACATCAGCCAGTTTGAAAAAATTCCAGACCAAACAGTTGAACTAACATAGTTGACTGCCCATTTTGCTACTCCATGAGCAGCATTGTTTGCTAACCTGGATGCATACTGCAGAGAGCTGAATCTTGAGCTATTCAGAGCAGCTTTGATCTCATGGATAATGTTGTCAACATCCCCTCTCACAACTAAAGAACCCTTAGCACATATTGACAATATTCTGAGCATCTGACTCCACCAAAATATTCCTCAAATCTTTGCTTTCAGCGAAATGCAGACCCTTGAGGATGGCAGCAGCTTCTGCTATTTCTACAGATGGTCTACATCTTAGACTAAGGCCTGCTGCTATCACACAAACATCCCTTTCATTCCTCACTACATTGCCGATTCCAGCCCTTTTTTTTCCCAGCATCTACTGCTGCGTCAATATTCATTTTCAAAAAATTTGACGGAGGGGGAAGCCATGCAATTGCTCTTGGAACAGGGTCTGTAATTGCTTCTGATGTGTTAGACGTTGCTGTGGATTCCTCCATGCTTCTCAGAATTGTTTTTGCTTACTGCCAAAGCCCGCAGCCTGTGTCACCATCCTCTCCTTGCACTTTGCTAACATCCTCCTGGTAGGCAGAATTTCTTTGCATGCTTTCCAACTAAAAATTCTGACCTTGATTGGTACGTTCAAACTCCACAATAATTTCCATAGAGGAGGTGGGTTGTGAGAATTAGAGCCTGCATCACTGCTCAAGGTCTGAATGGCAAGTCTATAGGCACTCTTGGCGAAAAACAAACCTCTTTTATCAAATTGCCAATATACTGAGTCAAAACTTCTTCTCACGAGGAATCGAAAAGATTAATTCAGCTTCTTCAGAATCAAAACTTCTTCTCACGAGTTCCTCATCCCAATTTCTTCCATCTTTGATAAGATCGGATACCATTGAACATTTGTGGAGTACTTTGGTGGACAACACTGAACAACAAATACGATTTACAGCAAGTATGTCTTGAATGAATATTCTCATTCATTACTCATAAGCAAAAGTCAAGAAAAACATTATATAAAGTCAGTTGTTAACTAACTACCCACTAAAACTATTCTGAGCTACTAACATCTGGAACTCTAAGCTACTGCCACCTGTTAGTTTGACTAACTCACTTCTTCTAATACAAGAGAAATAAATATATATAACATGTTAACATCCTTTACATGCCCCCCTAAAGTTGGAGCTTGGTGGAAATCTGACAAGCCCAACTTGGACAGCAAGGTAGAGAATGCAGGTGCTGATAAAGACCTTGTAAAGATATCAGCTAACTGCAGCTTTGAAGGAATGTGCTGTGGCTTAACAAAACCTTGTTTAAACTTGTCACGGACTAAGTGGCAATCAATCTTCAAGCGCTTAGTTCTCTCATGGAAAACCGGATTAGCAACAATGTGCAGAGCTGCTTGATTGTCACACCAAAGAGAAATTGGAAGAGAGCATGTAATCTTAAAATCATTAAAGATATGGAAAAGCCACTGCAACTCACAAACTGTCGTAGCCATGCTTTTGTACTCTGCTTCTTCTGATGATCGAGAGACAGTGGTTTATTTCTTTGTTTTCCATGAAACTAAGGCTGATCCCAAAGAAGACACAATAACCAGTAAGGGATCTTCTACTGACAGGACATGATGCCCAATCTGCATCATAGTATGCCTGTACTTCTAAGGAGTTGTGTGCTGGATAAAACAATTGTTTGGAGGGACAACCTTTGAGATATCTAAGAACATGTGCTGCGACATCCTAGTGTGATTGGCAAGGATTACTCACATATTGACTCAGTAGCTGCATTGCATAGATGATATTTGGCCTTGTAAAGCCTAGATAAAGTAGCCTCCTAATCAACCTTTTGTATCTGTCAGGGTCTAGCAACAAAGGACCTGCATCACTAACAAACTTGTGTCCTTTTGGAAGTAGTATGGAAACTGGTTTGGCTCCCAGCAAACCCACATCCTTAAGGACATCTAACACATACTTTCATTCATTAATATAAGTACCAGCAAAAGACCTTGTTATTTCAAGACCAAGAAAGTATTTTACATAGCCAAGGTCTTTGATAGTAAATTTGGAGTGAAGAAACTTCTTAACAATGATGATTTCTTCCTCACGAGTTCTTGTGATCAATACATCATCTACATACACAACCAAGGCCAGAAAAGAGGTAGGTGTCTGCTTAACAAATAGGTAATGATCAGGTGCTAATTGATGGAAACCATATTTACTTAATTGCAAAGAAAATTCTTGGTTCCATTGTCTAAAGGCTCGTTTGAGACCATATAGGGACCTTTTTAGTTTACAAACCTCACCTTGTTTTGCTTTGTTATACCCTTCTGGAGGCTGCATATAAATCTCCTCATCCAAGTAACCATGTAAAAAAGCATTATTTATATCCAATTGATGGATAGGCCAACATTGAGCTGCAACTATGGCTGGACATACTCTAACTGTCACTATCATTGCAACAGGTGAAAAGCTATCAAAATAATTCAATCCTTCAACTTAGTTATACCATTTTGCCACAAGTCTAGCATTAAATCTATCTAAACTACCATCTGGTTTCAACTTCACATTATAAACCCATTTTGAGCCAATAGCTTTCTTTCCTTCAGGTAAGACTATCAGCTCCCATGTTTTATTGGCCTCTGATGCATCAAGTTCCTTATTCATAGCTTCTACCTACTCTTTACTATTACTTGCTTGAAAATAAGAATTTGGTTATTGTATATTTGACACATTAGCCAAAAACTCAATATATGCAGGTGAAAAATCTGGTGACGTATGATATGGAAATGTATTTGGTGTGTATTGAGATGATGAATGAGTAGACTAATCTGAAAATACATTGACAGTTGATGTTGATGTAGGTTGTATGGTGTTTGAGACAAAATAATTTAAGCAACTAGATTTATGTCTAATTCTATTACTTTGCCTAATTGGTTTAGGTGATGGATGATTGCTGATTAAAGGACTTAAGGATGTTGGTTCTGTTTGTGTCAAGTTAGGCAGTATATGACTATTTAACTCAGGCACTTTAGAGGTCAAATGAGTATCCTCATTAATAGGAACAGAAGGTAAGGGAATCAAAGAAGATATTGAAGATGTAGTTTTATAAGGAAATTTGGTTTCACAAGACACTACATCTCTTGAAGTAAAAATAGTATGGAAACCATATTATAGAGCTTGTATGCCTTCTAACTTGTCCCATATCCCACAAAAATACATTTGAAAGCTCTTTGGTCAAATTTATCCTTATGAGGATGAGTATTTGTAGCATAGCAAAGATAACCATATGTTTTAAGGAAATCATAATTGGGTAATCTTCCATAAAGAACTTCATAAAGGCTTTTCCAATGAAGCATTGAACTAGGAAGTTGATTAGCAATGCAAGTGGCTGTCAAGAGGGATTCTCCCCAAATTTTTTTTAGTAAGTGTGATTGAAACATAAGTGATCTAGCTATTTGTAGTAAATGCTTGTGTTTTCTCTCCACAACTCCATTTTGCTGTGGAGTATAGACACAAGTTTTTTGATGCAAAATACCTAGTTGAGAAAGCATGTTTTGGCATTCTTGATTCACAAATTCAATAACATTATCAGTCCTAATTTGTTTCACTTGAACATCAAATTGGTTATTTATCATTTTAAAGAAATTGTTTAAACTTTGAGCTACTTGTTGTTTGTTTGGCAATAAGAAAATCCAAGTAGCTCTACTGAAATTATCTACAACAGTAAGCATGTAATGTGACCCTGTAATAGATGTTTGCTTATATGGACCCCAAAGATCCATATGAACTACTTCAAAGATTTGATTTGTATGTATTCGACTTGTTCGAAAATGTAACCTTTGTTGTTTAGAAATAGAACAAACATCACAAGGTTTATAAGCATCTACGATATTAGTATCTATGAAAGATAAATGCCTCAACACAGTAGAGGAATTTATATGACAATTCTCAATACAATCAAGACTCTTTGAATGGTTAGGTACATTATTTATATGCATAGAATGCTCAACTTGAGCTTTGTAAGACAATAAAGCTTCATCCGAAAAACTGAATTTATCCAACACATACAAGTTTCCTATCACTCTACCAACTGCCAATGTCTTCTCAGTCCTCTGATCCTATAAAATACAACATGTAGGATGAAAAACAAACTTAATTTAGGTTGTTTTTGAAAGCTTGTTGACAGATAATAGGTTGTATTTAAAACTAGGAACATATAAGGCACTTGTCAATACTAAGTTGGGGTGTAAAGTCACATTTCCTATGTGATGAACCAATTTTATGGTTCCATCTGTAGGTAAATTGGACTTCTTTATATTAGGACAGTTAGTTTATCTATATTTTACAGGTTAGAATACATATGGTTTGAGGCTCCTGTGTCAATTATCCAAGTCTCTAGTCCTAAACAATCAAGTGTATGCGAAGAGTAGTTTAGAATGGTACCTACAAAGTCTCTCAAAAATGCAAGTTTGACATGATTGTTTGCTTCTGCAGACTTTCCTTCATGAACTTGGCCACTTCTTGTTGTATCCAGATCCTAAATTTAAAGATCTAAGTTCAAATCATCATCTTCTCTCTCCTTTCTCATCATCTACTTCTTTATCAATCTCACCTTTCTTCATCATCAATCAACCTCACACAATCCATCTTAACATCACAAATCCATCACAATATTGCAAAAATAAATCCATCTTAAACTAAAAAAATCCATCAAAAAAATAAAAAATAAAAACTATTGGATCTCTGCTTGGGTTTTCAGCCAAAAACTCCAAGTCTCTGGAAGAGACCTAGAGTTTCTAGTTGGAGACCCAATTGGTCTCTAATGGTGGAGATCATCTGGGTCTCCAACCGTTGGATACCCAGGTGGTCTCCACTGGAGACCAATCTTGGTTTCCATGGGAGACCATCCTAACAATAGAGATCATCCCAGATGGTCTCCATATCAATTGGTCTCCATCCTAGTTTTTTTATTTTTTATAGTTATGTTTGTTTTTTTTTTTTTTAGTTTATTCAACCGTTTTAGTTTTTTTAATTATTTTGATCTCCACCGTCCATCTTTAAAATGAACCGTGGAGATTCATCTGTTTTTTATTTTTTAAAAAGTTTAAAGAAATAAAAAATCATTTCAATATTTTATTATTATATTTTCATCTTATTCATGGGCATTTTACTCAGTTAATCAAAAACTTTGGTTAACTGTCAAAGTTAATGAAATTTGACTAACGAAGTAGAGGTTTGGTATGATAAAAGGATAAAGTTGTTTCTACAAAATACCTCAGAGAGGTGTTGTATAATTTATTCTTAATATTACTAAAATGTTAAAATAATTATATATACAGTGTAACGTTAGACATTCTAACTTTTTACTTCAATCTATGATATGACAATTGGATTCACATTATATGAGCTAAATGAAACAAATTATCATTAACGTGTATCTATTTGTCAACTACCCAAACATAGATTTGAATGCAAATTGAGATATAAAGTTGGAAATCTAATATTACTCGTTATATTAGTACAATATTTAATAGCTTGAGCATATTTAATAAAAATATGCTGCATATTGTTGCATCTTTGATCTAAAACTTAGCAACTTATAAATTTGAAAACGTAAACGATAATTGTAGTACTTTATAAAAAAAAAAAAAAAGAAAAAAAAGACAAAACATAAAAAAGATATTGAATACATTACCAACTAAAATTTTTAAATTTCTTTTATAAGGTGTACTTGTTTTTTTATTTTTTTATTGCCATAAAAAAAAAAGTACACATTAATGAAAAAAAAAAAAAAAAAGGTATTTTATTGCCATTCTTTGTTATCATATGAGCCATCAAAAGGGCTCACAGATTACAGGATTTGGGCCTGCCATGCACGGCCTTGGAACTCTTTAATTTAGTATTATTATTTTAATTATTATAAATTTAATAATTGAAAAAGTTAATACGAACCCAAAATTTTGTTGATATAGATATGACGTATTTATTATGATTTAGTCACCTTAACATTTATACTATCGAATACATTTTAATAATATCAAAGATACAATTTAAAAAGAGCACATTGCCTAACAAGATGATTGGATGCCCACCTATTCCTTAAGATATCGAAGTTCAATTCCCATTAAATATATGTCAAAGCTTGTATAGGTAATTTTCAATACTTTGAGTTGATATCTGAATTAGTTTTCTTTTCTTAAAATAGATATCTGAGTTGTCATTAATATTTGAAACTTCTAATTCGTAAAGATATAATTTAAGATCCTTGATTATGTAATATATAATTACGAATACTTTTGTA
The DNA here is from genome assembly GCA_021234005.1 of Nephelium lappaceum. Taxonomy (NCBI): domain Eukaryota; kingdom Viridiplantae; phylum Streptophyta; class Magnoliopsida; order Sapindales; family Sapindaceae; genus Nephelium; species Nephelium lappaceum. The sequence continues at coordinate 8,026 of JAIZFV010000556.1, forward strand.
TCACAAATCAAATGCGGCCTATGTTTTTGTAAACAGAATCTTATTGCTGCCTTGCTTTCATTCTCATGCTTTCGTCAGATATAACTAATTTCCACACATTAGTTTGAAACATAGGGGACGAAAAAAATCAAATGAGTCGCCCTATTTGCACAATTCAATGAATAACTGTTTGTTGAATAGACTACTACCAAATCAAAACAAATGGCATGCTAAGGATATTTCTTTTGACGATAAGACAAAAAGCAACATTAATTTTGAAAAAAGAAAAGGTACCAGAAAGGGTGAATTGATCCCATTTTCGGAAAACTTCAAATGTTTTAGGAAAAATCCTAAAAAACAACCTAATATATGAGAATATATCCATTTTATAATTCGTAGTTTTATATATATCCGAAATACAACTTAACATTAATACAAATATCCAAAATCTCTCCTAGAGGCATATAAAATGACAACAATACCTCTGCCGATTACAGATTTTATTAGGTTTACATGGTTGACCGTTTGACTCTAAGGACAAAAAAAAAAAAAAATTAATGAAAAATTAATTAAAATATAAAAATAAAATAAATAATATTAAAATATTAAATATTAAATAAACAAATATATGTATATAATTTTTTTTCTCTCAACTCTCTTTCTGTTGCTTCTCTCTCTATTCCTCCTCTTTTCTCTCTCCATCTTCGTCAATCCCTTCTCTCTCTCTTTCTCCATCTCCGACAACGACATCTCGACAATGGTGAGAATGTGGTGACAACGGCAAGCTTCCATCATTGGAAACCTACCTAGGTCTCCAATAGAGGAGACAAGATGCGTCTCCAATGGTGGATACCAGTCTCCTCTCCACCATTGGTGTCTCCAATGGAGGAGATGACTGCATGGGAGACCTAGGTGGGTCTCCAATGGTGGAGACCATCTTGGTCTCCATGATGGAGAATCGAACTGAGTCTCCCCGTTGGAGACCTAGATCGGGTCTCCACCATGGAGACCCTCTACCGTCATTTTTTTTTTTTTTTTCTTGTTATTGATTTCTTATGTTCCTAGTAGGGATTCTAATGGAGATTGATGATTGTGGGCTTGATGATTGTGGGAGATTGATAAGAGGTTGAAGGTTGATGAGGATTGTGGGTGGATGGATTGGAGACGGTGAGTTAGCTAGTTGAGATGATGATTCAATTTTTTATTATGTTTTTTTTTATTATATTTTTAAATAAAAATTTCAATGATAAAAATGTCTTTTCAACTTTTTTATAACTTTTATGTTAAATTTAACTTTTGTTGAATTTTGGATAAAAATAAAACATTGGTGGATAAAAAGATAATGTTTAATACGTCAAGTTAGGTTTTTGGATTTTTCCAATTTTTTAATTGTGTTCAGATGTTAAAGTCTTTTAAGTCATGTTTGGCACAACATAAGGTGTTATAAAAAGGAGTAGAGGCATTAGAGGCCTGAGCCAAGCTATAGCTGGGGCTGGCCTTTAAAAAATGAGTTAGGTTAAAGCAATTTTAAATTTTGACTTAAAATAGTATTTTAACATTCATTTATTCATTTTCATTTCGTTTAATGGTAAAATAAATAAATAAACTGAAAATGTATAACAATCTTTGGAGTAAGTGAGAATGGATGGATGAATATTGAAATTACTTTTTTAAATCAAATTAATTGGTTGCAAGTGTTAGAGGTATCTTAAGTAAACTTATGTTGCGTGCCAATCATATTGATCCGGCTGGCTTTATTAACCAATCATAGAATGCCAAGTAGGGTCAGGTTACTTAGACAATGACCAATCATATCTTGCCAACTGTGTAAATGTAGTTATAGTCTTCAGATGCTGTATATATACACTTGAAGCAGAGTTGTTGTGTAACTCAGAATACAAGCAATACAAATACAAAGTTTTTCATTCATTTTATCTGTTTTGGAGCTTCCTTCACAACAAGAGTCAATTTGATTGATAGATTTAAGTAACTCTTGTCACAATCAATTTTAACTGTTGCAAACCACTTGATTGGTTTTATCACAGGCTATGATAAAACCAATTAATTGACTCTCAGGAACCAATTAATTGTTTTTAAAGCTAAAAAGGCAATACATTAAAATTTAAAAATTGAAACAACACTCTTGAGATTGTGTGGTGCGCGTTTTGTGTGACTGAAGAGGAAAAAGTAAAGGTTTACAAGAGTAAATTAATTGGTTTTATCATAGCCTATGATAAAACCAATTAATTGGTTTACTAGAGTCAATTTGAAGATTTGTATTGTTTAGTCAAACGTATGTAGAGGTAACATTTTACGTGTGTGGTATGTATTTGTTTGATGCCATAAAAAAGGCATTTGAAGATTTGTATTGTTTTGTAGCTGTGATGATTCAGATTATTATACATGTACTTGATACATCTAGAGCATGTCTAGTATCTTTTGAAGCCTATATGTGCAAGATCAGCAATTGTGTATATTCTGCTGCTGAGACTGTCTTCTATCATTGCTCCTTTTTATACATACATGAAAGCTGTCTTTGGCTTTGGATTTGAGTTGACCATTTTAACAGCAGTTATTAGAGTTTGCTTCTTGCTCTCAAAATGATCATGCTCAATAAAAATTAAGTAAACCTCTTGCAACATCCTGATAGTGTATTGATTTTCAACAGTATAAATGGAAATCCTTGAATATCAAACACTATCTTTACAAATTACTTCTCATGGAATGCACCCATACATCTATATTGCTTGGCTCTAGTGAAGTTGTAATTGTGGTGAATGAACATTTTTTTTTTTTTTTGAAAATAAAAGAATATTTTTCATTATCAATGTATCTTCACTACCAACCTGATTCTTATGAATAACAATGAATACAACATCAACCTTGCAACCCACCATATTGAAGCCGCCAATTCACATGATTAGACTCAGTACGATCCTCATCATCATGCGGTGAACATCTACAGCTAGGATTTCTTGATATAAGTGCATTTCAAAGTCTAATCAACCGCTTTGAATGTTTGTTCCACGGTACCACAGGAAATAAGAATGAGAAGGGCAATGGCGAAACCAAGAATGCCCAAAGTGGGCTCAAGTGGGTTGAAACGCTTCAGTTTCCGGAAGAAATCGAAGTGGGTCATTAGTCTTTGACTAACTGCCATGGAGCTGTGACTCATTGTGTTTGTCTTCTAGTTCGAATGAAGATACAAAACAGAATATTGCCCTAAAAAGGGTTGGGTTATGTTTTCCACTCATTCGATCGATAACGTCATGAATGAAGTCACAATTTTGCCGTCATTCATATAAGACTTTTTAGTGGCTTAACAATGTTTATTCTCTCCGTATCCTTTGATATATTTATTATATTTATATAATTTGATTAATAATTAAAAATAAAAATTAAACTATTATATAAAATACATACCGTTGAAAATATTTAATTGAGATCTTTAAAATAAGTATAATATTAAACATATTTTAAGAAAAGTGCTTAACTACTTTTATTTATTAAGGGATGATATTTGATGGAAGAGGGTTGTTTGATGAAATGCTTCATAGAGATGGTGAGAAGCTCTGTTTGATGAAACAGTATGGTTGTTTGATGAAGGGAGCTGTTTCATTTTCAGTATATGCTTTTTTTTTTTTTTTTTTTACACTTTTATTTTAATTTTGCTTTGCATTAATTTGGTGAGCCTTTTTTTTTTTTTTTTTCTAAGGGATGAGATTCATCAACTCAAACGCTCAACTCTCACATTATCCTTCTTCTGCAAAACACATAGAGACATCCACACTGTTCTCTTCTCTTCATCTCTTCGTCTTTTGTTTTCTTTGGTTTGCTCTGTAGATCTGGCTCCTCAGTCTCCTTCTCATTCTAGTAAGACATATTTAATTGTCTCTACTTTCTTGGCAACAATAGTAATAAGTGTTTCCGTTGTTTTGATGATATGCGTGAAATCACAATGATCTGATTTGTTTACGTACACACACACTGAGATTGTAATCATCAACTTGCTTTTCTTTTGTTCCAAGCTAGTGACTGACAATAATATTATATGTTTTTTTTTTTTCACTTCTATTTTCTTTTTGCTTTGCACTAATTTGGTGCAAGATCTGATGCTACTTTTTTTTACTTAACTTAGTATTGGGACCATACCATGTTATTCTTTTGGACGGTTGTTGTTTAGACGTAAGGGCCTTCATTAATGGGACTGGCTCATGTTCATTTAAGATATTTTCTCAGGTTGTTTCAATGCTCGTTCTCTTCCACTTCCCATTAAGTAACTTATTTGTTTGTTCTATTAAATTTAGATCCACTTAGTAAGCAAAATGAGAGAGCTTTGTATATTGTTATGTTGGCAAAGTTTAGTTTAATTTAATCCTAATTTATTTTGATTGAAGCAAAGAATAAAACTCATTTACTATACTTATTGAGTTTCAAAACTCATTTAATATGTTATGATTTCATATGATTTGATATTCTTATTGTATATAAGATAAATTGATATTTCAATAGTATTTCTTGGTTCTTTAGAAAATAAGTCTACATTGTTTGAATATTCTTTAAGAATTTATTTATTTTGGTTTAAGAATTTTGATAATCATATTTATTTATTTTTTAAGTTAATAATCATATTTATTTATAAATATATATTTTAAAATGTTTAGAAATTGTTTGATAATACGTTAATTTATGTCATGACATTTGGGTGAGGATAACTAACACAAATTCATAGAGTGCAGATCTTTCACGCATTGAATTCTTCTCCCAGATAGATATAAAAACTCCGTTGGCCAGGCAGCTAGTATTTATTTATTTGTACGGAATGGCTTTGGTACAAACAACCGTGTTGTTTCCTTATTTGTATAGTCTGACACTCTGGTCTCATGTTGGGACCACTGACTTTCTGATCCTGTCCCTCTTTTGCAGATTTTCTTACTTTCTTTTGGGACCACTGACTTTCTGATCCTTCCCCTTTTTTGCACATTGTCCTACCTTCTTTGGGACCACTGACTCTCTGATCCCATGCTTTTTCGCACATCATCTCACGTCCTTTTGAGCAGGAAGCCAGCACCCTTTTTTGCACGTTATCCCACCTGTATTTGAACTTTTGGGATTATTCAATAACAATATCAAGAGACTTACGTGTACTTCTTTCTTTTTTTTAAAGATTTTTTTAAAAATTTTATAAATTTATAATAATTTTACGGATTCGTTAAAAACTTTAATTAATTTTTATAAATTATTTTTAAAAATACTTTCATTAACTTTAATAAATTTTTAAAAAGTTTCAATAAATTTTTATAAATTTTTCTATATATTCATAAACTGAATTTTCAGTAATTTATAATATAATATATACTTTATAAGTTAATAAAATTATATTTATTATATCTAGTAATGAAAAAGCATGAAAACAAAAATAAAAATAAAGTTATCTCAATTATATAAATTGATAACCAAAACATCACGTATTTTAAACATTTCATTATTCATTTTATATTTTCAAGCTAGTTAATTTTATGATATTTTACAAATATTAAAATTAATTACTATACTAATCAAAATTAACTAATCAGAAGTGAAAGTTCAAGAAATTTCCCAATAAATATGTAATAAGAATAAAAGTTGAAAAAAATATTATATGTATAGATATAATTAAATAATTAAATATAAAATTTATTCTTTTAATAAATCACTAGCTAAAAAATCTACAAATGTTAATTTTTTTTTTAATTTGAAATAGAGGTTTTTTCTCTTGTTTTTAGTATAAAAAACAAAGATTCTATTGATTAATTTCATCGATTTTAAAAGAATGAAACTTTTCATCTATACAATTGTGAGTTTTATTTTCATTATTTGTACACAAGAAATGCTAAAGTACTCTTAGCTTATAACATAATCGTTAATAATAATTGTACTATTTATCATAAAAATAATGAAATGATTTAGATCAATATCCATCTAAATTTTTATTGGGTATTGTGTATATATATATAAACTATAATATGTTTTCATTTCTTAAATTTATTTTATCAAGATCTAACTCCTCAATTTTAATTTTAATTTGAAATCTTCTGTAAAATAATAGATTGATGTTCTTTGGAAAAGAATAAGCCTAATAAGATTCAAAAATTAAAAAGCCAACAATTTGAACATAGGAAAAAAATATTGACCATTATCATTGAGTTTGAGGAGATTTAAATGTAAAATAGATTGTGAGGTTTACTTTTTATAATCAATAATAAAAGTCTATAAAAAATTTTGAGATGAGTGAAAGAGAATTTAAGGAGTTTAATTATTATATATTTAATATAAAAATCTACCAAAGTTATAAAAATTTAAAATTTCATAAAAATCATTAATATTTTGGATACTTCATAACTTTTATAAATTCTTAATAAGTCATGATTTATTTTAAAAGTCATAAAAAATTTATATTGAATATTATATAATTTTTATATTTAAAAAATCAATATTAAATATATTTAAATTTTTAAATTTCATAAAAATTATTAAAACTTTAGGTTGAATAAACCCCAGGACAGACTTTCTTGGTACCACGAAGAAGCAGAGACTGCAACTTGCACCCCCTTCATCAAATCAATGAAAGTTTTCTTTTTAAACCACACAAACTTTAATGAGGTGTTCAAGATAATGTTTTTTTTCATCAATGAAAGGACAATCTGTATTTCAAAAAAAAAAAAAAAAACTACAAAACAAAACAAAATGAAAGGACAATCTGTGCTATGATACAGAGGATACTTGTCATCCCAAACCCAGGTACCATCAAACCCTGCAACCTGCACCAAATTCATCAAGAAATCCTGGCCGTCGACGTTCACCTTATGACGATGAGGATGGTACTGAGTCCAATGAACCGCAGCCAAGAAACCTCTTGATGAAGAATGCCCAAAGAAGGCTCAAGTGGGTTAAGTGACTGACTGGCGTGGACATGTGACTCACTGCATTTGTCTTCTAGTTCAAAAGACGGTACAAAATAGGATATTGCCCAAAAAATGGTAGGAATAGGATTATGTTTTCTAGTAAGGTTATTATCAATGTAGCCCCTAGAAATAAAAATAATATCAAACCACCATTGATTTGAAAATATTAACCAAAAAAGTTCGACAATCAATTGAAATAGTGAAACGGTTAGGAAAGTGACGGATCCGTTAATATTGAGGGTAAAAAGGTAATTAGATGTGATCATAAATAGTGGAATATAGTTGGTATATAATATATAATCTTTTAATTAAATAAATAATAAATAAATAAAAACCACTTCAAAATAAATTAAAAGAAAAAAAAAAAAGGAAAAAACTCTCTCACCTTCTTTTCTCCCCCCTCATCTCTCTCTCTCTGTTACTTCATCTCAATCTCTTTCTTTCTCTCGGTCACTCACCCTCTCTCTTTCTCTCCGTCACTCACCATCTCTCTTTCTCTCTCTCTCTCTCTCTATCATTCCATCTCAGCCAGTTTTGTTTCTTTTCTTAAGCCACCGATAATCAGTCAATGATGGAAGCGAAAAGAGATCGGTCGGAGGAGAAATGATGTCGCGGCGGAGATCATGGAAAGGATGTTAAGGAACGACGGGCTATGTGTTGTGGTGTCGAGACATTGAACGGTACGACGATACGAAGATGGATCAGATCGTGAGGACACTATTCTCGACGTGATTCCTTGAGAAGATGAAGAGAATAGTGAGGAACGACTGATTGTGTGCTGTTGTCGTAGAGCGGTGCAACGGTATAGAAGTGGATTTACGGGCATTTGAAATATGAGTTTGATGTAATTGATAAAATCTAGGTTTTGATGTAATTTGATGTAATTGATGAAATCTATGTGCTATTGTTGTGAGTTGTTGTCTCTTGTTGTGGGTTTTGGTTGTTGTAAGGCTAGGAATTGGATTTATTGGATGTATATGTATATTCTTGATTGTTTTCTTTGGATCTAGGATATGTATGTTCTTCAAACGAACTCAGGCACTGAGTTCGTTTGTTTTTTTAATTTTTTAATTTTTTTTCAAATGTGGAGATCCATTGGAAAATTTTTTTAATTTAATTTAATTTATTTACTTTTTATTTAAATTTAATTTATTAATTTTTTAAATTTAATTTCCACTATCTATCTTAAAATGGACGGTAGAGAGTAATTTAAAAAATATATATATATATATATATTTAATTTTACTTATATTTTACTTTTATTTTGTCAAATTTATTTAATTTTTTAGTTTTTTCAAATTAATTTATTATTTATTCATTTTTTTTTTATTTTTGGTTATTAAAGGATAGTTTGGTAATTGACTAATTGTTTTTTTTATTTTTTAATATTTTAATATTGTAAGGCCATTTTGGTTTTTTATTATTTTTATCGTAAAACCACTAAAAATTTGGATAAAAACCGTTTTTGGGAGACGATAGAGGGTTTTTTTTGTTAATAATTTCTAATTAGGGGGTAAATTGAGGTTATTTTGTTTTTAGGAGTTTTTTGGATTTTTCTCTTTTTAGTATTCATCTAGATCAATAACGTCATGAATGAAGTCACAATTTCACCGTCATTCAAATAAAACCTTTTAGTGCTTAACAATATTTATCCTCAGCATATCCTGTAATGTATTTAATATATTGATATAATTTAATTGATAATTAAAAATAAAAATTAAATTATTATATAAAATATATACAGTTGAAAATATTTGATTGAGATATTTAAAATAAATATAATATTAAATATATTTTAATATTTTTAATTTTTTAATAAATATAATAAAAATTAAATATACAAAATTTATCTCAGGTTATGTCAAATGCAAACATCTTAATGTTTTGTTTGTTGTAACACGAGAGCTCTCAATTAACGGTCAATATTAATCAATGTTAACAGACTGATGGATAGTTTGATCAATTTATAAGGAAACTTGTATAAACAAGATTAAAATTGAAAAAATTTTAAAAAATACATAAATAAAAATTTTAAGATGGATGATAAAAAAAATAAAGAACCAAAAAAAATTAAAAAAAAAAAAAAAAAACTTCATCAGCCACCCACTTGATAGCTTTAAACCTAAACAAAAAACAAATTGAAAAAATCATCAGCCACCCACTGGTCCTTTCCCTCATCTTCAACCATTCCTTCCTCTTCCTCCATCTTCAACCAAAAACAAATCCTTCATCTCCAAACCCACCATCTTCGAACAAAAAAAATAACCTCCATCTCCCTCCATCTCTTTGCTCTCATCGGCACTAGGTCTCCATTCTGATCTTGTAAAGATGGAGACCCACCGTTGCTGTTGCGACGGAGATGGAGACCCATGGCTGGAGACCCCGTTTTTTGCGTGGTTTTTGCCTGGATATTTTGTGATGGATTTTTTGTGGTTTGTTAATGAGAATGAAGAAGAAGATAAAGAATGAAGAGGAACAGTACACAGTTTTTGTGTGTGGTTTTTTTGGTATGGTTTTTGTGTGGTTTGTTGATGTTGAGGAAGAAGATGAATGAGGAACAGTAACTATCTTCAATGATTGTTTTTTTATTTTTTATTTTTGGAAGTTCTCGGTTTGAAACCTTGAAGTTCTGGGTATCTTCAAACCACTATTTTTTTTTTTTTTCCATATTTTTTTAGACTTTTTGATATATATATATAGATAGATATATATTTTTGAAAAATTTGGGTTTGAAACCCAGATCATCAAGTTGAAGACTTGAAGACTTGAAGATATGGGTTTTAAACCCAAATCTTCAAACCCTCTTTTTTTTTTTTTTTTTTTTTTTTGTTGAGATTTTTTCAGATTCTTTGATATATATATATATATATATATATATATTTTTTTTTTGGAAGTTTTGGATTTGAAAGCCAGGTCTTCAAGTTGAAGACTTGGATTTCAAACCCAAATCTTTAAACAATTTTTTATTTTTTATTTTTTAAATTTTTTCATATTTTTTGATAAGTTTTTTTTTTTGGAAAGTTTTGGGTTTAAAACTCATATCTTTAAAACCTGGATATTCCAACAACTTTTTTTTTTTTTTTTTTCAGATTTTTTTGAGATTCTTTGATAATTATTATTATTTTTATTTTTTGTGAAAGTTCTGGGTTTAAAACCCAAACCTTCAATTTGAAGCTCTGGATTTCAAACTTAGATCTTCAAACAACCTTTTCTTTATCCATTATTTTTTTAAATTTTTAAGAAAATTTTAAAAATTAATTTTTTGAAAAAAATTATAAATATTATTCATCATTGTCTCTCTAAGAAATTTTAAGAAAATTTTTTATTTTTATTTTTAATAATTTATTATAATTAAAATTTGAATTAATTAAAATTTAAAAGGTTAAGGGCATTTTCATCATTGCATTAAAAATCTTGGTCAAGCATGCATTTTAACACCCGTTACCTAGGGGTCATGGTGTTACAAAAACCTAATTATTTAGGTGCCTATAGTTTACTTAACCTCAGAAGAATTTTGTGTATTTAATTCATATTATAAATAGTATATTAATATAAAATAAATTAATTTTTTTAATGTATATAAAAATTTAGTATTTCAATAAATACTTAACAAAAATGTTTAACAAAAATAATTCTAAACAGCCATTTAGAAATTCAGAAGGTCATCTTCACTTCCTTTATTATAACCAAAAATTAGTTGAAAAAATTAAGTGACAAACTTTTTTGGGAAATTAATTAAAATAATGTTTTGTAAAAAATTTAAAAAAAATGTGAGTAATTAATAACTTTTTTTATGGATCTTGTGGTAGTAATTATTTGAGAATAAGAGTTTATATCAAATTGATTAAATAATTGTTTATTAAATATTCTTTAAAGATTTTTTTAACACTAATTTGGTATAAAATACATTGGAGTGCAAAAAAATTTGGTGTAATTATCTTTTTGACATCAAAATGGTATGAAGTTTGGTGTACAACATTGGAGCTTGCTCTTACATTATCTTTGAAAAAGTCTTTTGTCAATAGGTTTTTGATTAAGTTTATAAAGTTTTGATTAAATAATTAAAATATTTTAGAGTTTTTTTACTAATTATAAATTTGGTGTAGATGTCTTTTTGACACCAAAATGGCAAGATCTTGCACCAATGTTGGTAAAATTGTAGGCTTTCGGCAAATGGGCGGCTATGAGATTGATTGGGTCGTCCGTAGGGTGCTACTAAGCTGGGCCATAATGCTTCCCTTTGGATCAGCTATCAGTCTTGTGGGTTTGGGCCATATATGAGTAGCACACGGATATATCGGCCTCGTATGAGATTGACACATAAGCTCAGATTTTTACCAATACAGCATTTTTTATATCAATTAACACAACTTATTTTTTAATATAAGTCTGATGAATTTGATGAGAATTTTAATGTTTATGGGTGAATTCATTGAATTTAAGAAAAATAACAGTCAATTTTGGCTAAACTTTGAGAAAATTGGTTGAAACAAATATGTTTGTTGGTAGAAGTTGTGCACCTGAAAATAATTATAATTATATTTTTCTGTCTTTTCTCGCCTGATTTAGAGAAATGGTACACAAAGCTGTTACAAAAGGACATAAGGAGCAGCAACTGCAAATAGAGGTTTGTGTTCAAGAAACATCTTTTTTGGTTAGCAATTCCGTGCTTAATTCCCTTTACATTTCTGTTGCTGCAAGTATCTCTGTGAAGATCGATATATATTGATGTGTCTAACTTCCATATATATATATATATATTGATGTGTCATTTGAAGTTCTGTTTGATGTTTTTCCATGCTTGAGCGGTCTAATAAATTATTGTTGCATCTTATTGCTTTCAGTTTCTTGTTTTAATATTGCTTAGCTTCTTTACTTTTAGATTTTAATCATTGCTTCTGTTTGCAGCAACATATTGTTTACAGCAGTGGCTCGTTGTTAGTACTCATGGCCTGATAATTTTACTTTGACACATTAATATGTAAATGGAGTGAATACTACCCTTGTGATGCAACATATCACAACTGGCTTAAAATTGAAGTAGAGACTGCAGACGTTTCTCCTCTTGAACTCTCATTAGAGGAAAAACAACGAGCCAATATTGTTGCAACCCAAGAGACACTGAATTTGTCTTTGTTATTGCTTCGAAGTAAGTAAAGTTCATTTCTTTTCCTGTATACACAACAATTACATAGTTAGACTGAGGAAGATGTTAGATTGGGCTAGCCTTCTGGTGAATCTATGTGTCCAGATGCCACCATTTGTGTTGCATTGATGAGTGCGCTTTATTCTACACAGTGAGCAAGGACGTTGTGTTAAAGTGCCAATGAATGGTATGTTCATTTGATATGCTACAATTTATATGTAAAGTCTGTAAAATATTCACGTTAGAGTATAATGATCTGGGAATCTTGATTCAGATATGTTTTGTTCACCTCCACTCATTTTACAGAAAACAAATTGCATTGGCTTTCACTACAATCAAAGCAAATGTATATTTTTACATGTTTTGCATAAGCCGTTTTAATGAATGGAAATCTCATTTATGTAAACTCTGCTGTTGACCTCTTTTCTGCTTGAAACAAGGATACTATTTATAATAGCTTTACGTTAATAGCGTATACAATATGCTCTTTTCTGTGATCTGTGGAAATAATGGATTCAATGAATGAAAGAAATCAAGAACAAAAACCTTTTGCCTGAGAGTCTGATATTAATTATCCATGTATGATAGACAAAGAGGCAAAGTCCGTTGATTGAGTATGCTGCTGGCATGGTAGACTCAAAACTTGATCTTGCTGAATAAGTGACTATCATGGTAGATTCAATTTGTCATTAATTATTAGGTGGGTTGGATATTTAGTATATTTGAAGGTTAATGTGATCGAGTACGGAGGATAAAAACCTATCATACTTTCACAGGGACTGCAGGTAGGGGAAGCTGAATAACTCTAGTAGTATTGTAGATTTTTTATTTTAGGAGATTAAGATAATGGAATACACTTATAATGGAATGCACAATTACATTTGTCTATAATCAGGATTTAACTTCTGGCAGGTAAATGTCTCCATCTCATCAAGGAACAATTACTGCATAGAGGTTGTGCTTCGGTGTTTGGCAGTAGAGGGTGATGGGCTTGGGACAGAAGATCTTAATGATGGTGGCCTTCTTGGTACTGTTGGGGCAGCTGGCTTCAAAGGTAAGGATACACTATTGAAGCTGAAGTTCTTGCTTGCTTTGGTTGAAACTGTGCATTGAAGAAGTAATGACTAAGTAAAATTCAATTGTTCATATGTTTATTATTAATGATATAATGTAATAATACATGGAGAAGGCAATAAAATGCACTCTTAAAAAGTGAAGCACAAAGGGACTATTGATAATAAACTAGGTGAACAGCTACATATGATGGTTTTGTATCACAATTACTGATTGAATTTGTAATTGTGTAATTCAGGTGAGCTTGTCCAGTTTCAAGCAGCAGTTACAATGGATGTATGCCGACTAGATGCTTGGTATTCAAGTAAAGAAGGTTGTTTGGGAAGTCCAGCAATACACTTTGTTCGAGATCTCTATCGTAGACGTTGTCTATCAGAACTCATTCTTCGATGTATGCAGGTAAGCTTTTTTCCTGTAATAAGACCTCATTAATATTTGTTGAATAATTTGAATATATTAAATTTTTAAATAGTGGATATCTTTCACTTGTTTCCCATGTAAACCACTTTTCAGGATTCATAATTTCTCTTGCTCACAGGTTTCTGTTCCACTTGTGGAGTTGGGTAGTCAAATGGAAAGCCATGATGAGTTGATTGAATTAGTTGCCTGTACTGAAACAGGGTTTCTGCATTTGTTTAGCCAGCAATAATTGCAAGTAAGCAAATGCCTAGTTATCTTATTGTTTGTGCATCCCTAATTTGAGGTTTGTGACCATATTAACCATTCGTCATTGGATTTAGTCCCAGTTCTTATACCTCTACACTTCCTATCAACTCAACTTTTGTGTACAATTGATCTGCTATGTTTCAGCTTTTTCATGGTACATTTAGACCTCATTTGGTACGCGGGATAGGATTGGATAATTTATATATGATAGGTTGGATTGGATTGGATGATATGACATGGGATTGGATTAGATGTTATCCCATGTTTGGTAAAACTCGGATAGGATTAAAAATTGTGGGTATAAACTTGGATTTTAAAGAAATTTCTCAGGGTCTTTTTAGAAATTTTGCAAAACATTTATTGATTTAAGCCATTTTCCACCATTTCCAGACGCTTCTCACGGCCACAAAATCACAGCACCGTCGACCACCATCTCTCTCCTCCCTCTGTCCTCTGCATCGAGCCCCCCCTTCTCATTACAGCGTCGCCGATTAGCCCACCGCCAGTCTAGTTCTTTTCCTTTTCATTTCCTTTCCTTCTTCTTTCCCACTGAGGTTCACTCCGTCTTCCTCGCCGGTTGTCACTCAGTCTTCCTTGCCGTTTATCGCTGGGTTTTCCTTGCTGTTCGTTGTTGGGTTTTCTTGCCAATCGTCGCTCAGTCTTCCTCACCGGTCGTAGTTTACCACTGGGTTTTTCTTACCGTTCGTCGCTGGGTTTTCCTCATCGGTCGCAGTTCTCCGTTTGTGGTCTTCCTCGCCATTCGCTGTTCAACGCTCGTGGTCTTCCTCGCCGTTCACCGGTCGTCGGTTGCAGGTGAGTGTAGTGGAATTATTTTAACCCATGTGTTTAAGTGGGATTGATTTATCCCAAAGTAATGAGTTAAAAATGAGATGGAATAATTTAGTGAAGAGGCTTTGGAGTGCACCAAACGTGGGTTTGGATAAAAATCAATCCAAACCCAATCCAGTCCCAGCAAACAAACGAGGCCTTAGGTTATATTGACACTGTAGCTTCTCACATTCTTAAAGCAACATATTATAAGGTTGAGCTGTTACTTTTACCAATGTTTTATTTTGTTTTTACCCAAATGTTGATCGAGTGGCGTATTCTCACTTGTATAAACATGTTTTTCCTGTGTAAATCTTCTAACAGTTAAAGTGGATGTAGATCAGTGTAATCCTCAATCTTGTTCATTTTCTTCAGCACAATCAGCAAATACATGAATGACTTTTCTTAACTGCCAAAGTTTCCAATGTTTTTGCTCATTCTAATTTGTCACCTTTTCATGTATGGTTGATGTTCGTATTTAATTGAATTTACATGTCTCACTTTGTAGGAATTTTTATTGTTTGAGAGGGAATATGCAGAATGCAAAATGGAGCTGCAAGAGGAACCTTCTCGTTGACAACAATCTCTATGAGAAATTAAGGTGTACTTGATGCATTTGGAAATCAATGAAGAGCCACAAATCTGTTTTTCTTTGGATGCATTATTGTGTAAATGTTGTAAATTGAACAATTTTTTTAGATAATTTGAGAAGAATCTCTCTGATAATTTGTATTAGAAAATAATTTTTATTAAAAATATATGTTATAAATTTAAAGATGAATGTAATTATAAGTTATTCATATCAACAATTTTAAGGTGATAGCAATTCACTCGATACATATCAATTCCAAACATGCATACATATCTACAAACTTATTTATCCTATCAACCTTAAGTAATTCTATCAAGTACAAATGTAGATGCATACATTGATTCAACTAAATCGAAAATATACAGATCTACAAATTGATGAGACCAAATTCTAAAATAACGAAATAGGCAAAAGTCTAAATGAAGCAAGATTTGGGATATCCAATTCACTCGAGCTGATCACTCCAAGAGAAAATAACAAATATGGGTTTCATTAAAATAATTTCACACACAGATTGAGATGATAAAGAGAGATCAACAAGGTACAACAATACTTTCACATACAATGAAACGCCCCAATCCAGACCGCCACTAGGCTTTTATCCGAATGGTGCGTCCGGGCACCCCAACGAATCCCTCTAAGCCCATCTTGATGGGAAAAAAGCATTCGAGGAGCGAACCCTCTTAACTGAAAACTTAACTTTAGCGGAAGCAAAATCTTTTAAATCTAAAGTTGAAATGGTTTGGGTTGGGTTGATATTATTCATTTGGTCATTTTTAAAACTAAAAACCGGCAGCATAACGGCTGTAATTTGGATAAACCAAAAACTTGGAAAACAATTTAAACACTTCAAACTATAATTATATCCAACCCAATTTCTCGCAAATTCAGTTTATCAACATAATCACAAAAATTTGAAACTTTTAAAGACAAGATATAAACATGCAATTTTAAATCTAGTAAGCTTGATTTTTCAAGCACAAAATAAAGCACTTTTACACAACTCAAAAGATATCACTCCTTTTATGCAAAATGTACAAAATATATGCAATAAAAAAACTCAAAATATGCTTAATACATTCTTCAAGATGCAACTGCCAGTAATTGCGCCCACTTGAATGCGAAGGAGGGAGGCTTTCCTAATCTTCACCCACACGAGCACCTGAGGAGGTTTTTATAAACAATTTGAAGAGTGAGCTATAAAGCTCAGTGAGTGCAATATTTTATAAACTTAACTTTACTTTTCAAAATTTTCCTCCTTAGAAAACTTTAATAAAAGTTTCTATTTCTTAAAACATTTAAAACTTAAATCTCATTCAATTGCATAGCATTAATATAAACAATTTATAATAAACTTGTAAAGCATAAATCTGAATATACTTAAAATAACTGAACTTTATAAAAGCACGATTCGTATCCCTAATCTCTTGACCACACGGTGACTTAGCTAAGGCCGCAGGTGTGGTAGGTCACAAGGCGATGTATCTGACATCCACCGCAACCAACTCTCTGAGAACTCTCAGCAACTACGTGCGGAATGCTGCATCGCTAACCGTAGTGCGAGACCATATCCCACAAAATAGGGGCGACACACTCACTTATAACTCTAACCATACAGTTAGTGACTCAATTCCCCCAACCCTTGCCTTACTAAGTGGGATATACCGTACGGGTCTGAACTCGATAAACTGGTGGGTACTTATGGCCTTTGAAAACTTGTTTTTCTCTAATGCTATGCTTACAAATCTTTATACTTGGTGCACAAGCACAAAAGTTTTAACTTGAAAGCTTTAAACTTGAGTCCTTGGACTCGTTTACTTTACAAATACAATACATGTATTTAAATACAAGAACTTATACATGCAAAAACATAAAATCTAGCTTATCAATGCAAAAGCATAAAATTACTTTAGAAAACTCTTTGAAAGTGCACTCACCTTAAACTTGGGCTTAATTCGGATGAGCTTCAAACGCCCTCTCGTGATCTAGTCGGATGCTCTTCACCTACACAACACATTTATATGTAAATTTATGTTTGCGTCAACTTCTGGAAACTCGAAATAATAAAAATTACATAATCGCGCCTAAGTGAACCTTTTTAGGCGTAACCCTCCATTTTTGGTTTCTTAATTTAATCTTCGATTTTTATTAATCCCAATACGCCTAATTAAACTCATTAGGGTCATCCAAACTCTCAACGAACGCCATATGGGCCAATTTACAAAATTGCCCTTCGAACTAGTTTAGCGCACGTTTTGGTTTCTCTCTAAATCTTTGGTTTTTTCTAAACTCCCAATATGCTTAAATCCACTTATTTTTCAACTCGTTTTCACTCAAAAACAACCAACAAACAAATCATAATGAGATCCATTTCGAATCAACTTAAATCACCAACGAAATCATCAATTTCAAACTTAAATAACTCACCTTTTTTTTTTTTTCGCGTTGACTTAGCTTTGGGACTGATTTTGGAGTGGTTTTGGACTGGTTTTATTGACGGATCTGAGCTGATTTGAACTGATTTTTCTTCCTCTTTCTTCTCCTCTCTTCCTCTCTCTCTTTCCCTCTCAACTTCGCCGCAACTTGCAGCTGTTTTCCGCCGCCGTTCTGCTGTTTCTATCGCTGAATCTGCACGCGGGGGTGGAGCTGATTTCAAGCTGAAAACAAGCTCAGATGCAGCTGAAATGGGGGAAAATCAGATGGCTTTTGCACACGAGACTGCAGGTGATCGGACGGCAGCTCGCAGTGGTCTTCTTCCTCGTCGATCAGCTCTGATTCGTCGGAGTTTCACGCGGTTTTCAACGCTGGTTCCGGTCGGGTTCAGCTCGACGTTTCTGCTCGACTTCGGCGGTTTTGCGACGGTCTGTCGGCGCTGCTCATCGCCGGCGTCACTCCTTCTTCTTTCTTCTTCTCTTTCTTTTCCTTCTTCTTTCTTTCTTCTTTTTCTTTCTTTCTTCTTCGTCGCGATTCCGCTACTGAGTTCTACTTCAGTCTTTTATCTTCTGTGTTGACTTGAAAGTCAACCACCATATTCTTTGGCTTCTAATTTCCTCCCCAATAATCTTAATAATTCCACTTACACCCTAATAAAATTTCATTATCTTCCCTTAGGTTTTAACTTAATTCTACTATGACCATAATTTTAAAGTTTATCTTCAATTTAGTCTCTTATTTCCTTAAAAATTTACTCGATTTCATTTACCATTTTAACTTCCCGTTTAATCTCCAATTGACTTTAAATCAAACCCTATGGGTTCTCTATGACCTTAAATCTTTCATAAATCATTTAGGGTCTTTAATCAATACTTAGGGACTATTCCTGAGTAATCCGTACAATATAAAATTAGAGGGTTTACATACAGTCCTTGATTGAATGTCTAAAACCTCATCAACATAGAGATTACTATATTGTACATACATTTGAGTTATATCTAAAACAAGCTACCTGCATAACCTGTAGTTGTGCCAACTTTCCTACAAAATCAAATTCCACTCTTATCTTTAATAACAGAAATGCATCTCTAGAATGCAAGAACGAAAATTATATCTTCTTTATTTCTTAAATATAGAATATACAGTTGAATATTGCAAGCTATACATGCAAAACATTTTTTTTTTCCTTGTATTATATGCATCATCTGTAACACCTCCGTCATTATCCAATCATTTAAATCGGTAGGAAGTGGAGATTTTTTGTTGATTTTTTGTCTTCACAAATGTCTTGATCAATCTATTTTCACTTTCAATTGCTCACTTGAAGTCTAACAATAAACACCACATGATTAGTCAATCAAGTGACACTACATTTTCCTGAATATATATGCTACTTCTGACCAGATCTTTTTGTAATAATGAAAAAGTAATCATCTTCAACCTCCATTGAACTGGTTTTTCAAGCTCTATATTTTTACTTTTTTTTCCGTGCTCTATTTTTAATTTTGCACAAACATTATAGTTACTAACTTAAGTTTCACAATTGCTGGTACCCATTCGATGTTATTTTGCATCTCTTATATTTAGAAAACTTTCTTCAATAATTAATGAAATGTAATTATGAAAAGTGAAAATTCACTTATAAAAGAATTCTTCTAATGAATCAAATCTTATCAAATTTTTCAGGGAATAAAAAATTCACTCAAAATAGTCTAATAACAACAAAACTAAAAGTAAAAGAAGAGAGAATAGTCAGACAGAAGATTTTTATGTGGAAAACCCAAAAAAAAATGAAAAAAAACCATGGGACCAAATCTCTTTAGTCACTTTTATTTTAAAATCCACTAATTGATAAAACAATTACAATCTCAAGTTGATCTCTCAATCACCCTCCTATTAGCAAATAATCTATTCTACTTTGTTGTAGTGCTTTCAAAATAGATCTCTAACCATCCTAGAGCACTTTCTCATCTCCACATCAATCAACAACCTTCAACTTGTCTTTTTGGACTCATTTTAGAAATAAGAATGCACCTAAAAATCTAAAAGAATAATCTAGATGCTCATATGATGAAAAGCATAACCCCACCACCCACCACACCACCACCCCCCTCCCCCCCCCTCCAAAAAAAAAAAAAAAAACAGAAGAAAACTTAGTCTTAAAATGCCTAAACAAGAGAATAAAAAAAAATTGAAAACACTAAATGATCATTTGTTTTTATCATTTTTTGTTTGGTAGATATGAATTAAACCTAGCAAGTGATTCTCTTTTTTTAAGTGCTCAAACCATTTAAAACCACCCCAAAATCACTGAAAAAAAAACTACAATTTCTATGTTTTAACTAAATGTTTAATTATACATTATATAGATTCTTTTTAAATGTAATTAATGAAATATTATAATGACTAAAATATATATTACTTTACAATTTCAACTTTGTTGCAGTAGTAATTCAACTTAAGAGCATTTTATTTTTTATTTTATTTAAATATATAAATTTATTTTATTTTACTTTAATAATTTATTTATGTACATATAATTTTCAAAAAAAAAAACTTTACTATAATAATTCATCATATTTTAATTGTGAATAAAAATATTATTAATATATATAAGTGTTTTAGTATTTGTTAAATAATTTATTATAATTGTTTGTATTATATTAAATAAAGTTATATAACAAATAATAGTAAAATGATATAAATATCAAATTATTAATTTTCAGACAATTTTAATTTTAAAAAACAAATAAGATTACTATACATTTAGAGGTGATGAAAAAAAAAACTTGTCATTGAAATTTCAAATTTCAATTACTATTCAGTCTTCAGTCTTTAACAGCACTGTTCAATCTTCAGACCAAAAAACAGACGACCTCTAATATGTGCTTGCATAGTTTTTGGCAAAGAATAAAGTGAAAAATACCAAAAATAACAACTTTAAAAACTGAAAATTCATATATAACCCCAAAGTTATAAAAATTCAATTTTAACCTCTCAAACAAACTAATATCTTCCTATACCCAAGTTACCCATTTTACCCCTAAGTCAAAAGTTGACCATACACTCTTGTTTTTTGTAAAATTCAAAACAAAAAAACAATATGAAATTACAAAACTGCCCTAATCTATTTTCATGGCACAAAACTCGGTCAACAAACAAATCCAAAGCAAAATCATCCAAAGCAAAATCAACCGGTTTCATATCTACATCACAACCTGGTTTCCGACCGACCACCGACCGCCGCCCATCGCCAGCTTCTTCTCATCGTTTCGCACCTTGGGCGACGTCCTCCAACCGTCGGCGAGCGTCTTCATCCATCCAAACCTTGCCGATCTCCTCCAACCTTGCCGATCGCCCACGCCCGACCGCGAGCGTCTTGTCGATCGACCGACCATCACACCCGACCGCCATCCCCAGCCTCTTCTCACCGTTTCGCACCTTGGCCGACGTCCTTCAACCGCCGGCGAGCGTCTTCATCCATCCAAACCTTGCCGATCTCCTCCAACCTTGCCGATCGCCCGACCGCCCACGCCTGACCGAGAGCGTCTTGCCGATCGCCTTACCATCACGCCCGACCGCCCATCGCCAGCCTTGTCTCACCATTTTGGACCTTTGCCGACCTCCTCCAACCATCGGCGAGCGTGATCACTGCCTCCATTGCCAACAGTAAGTGACAAAAACTCCATTTGATAGTTTGAGTTTTAAATGTGAAATTTGTGAGTGTTGATTTAGTTTGTTTGTGTTATAGATGTTGGATTAGTTTAGTATGGTTAGATTAGATTAGTTTTGGTTGGATTTTGGTGGATAACACATGAAAATGGAGGTTTGGGTGTATGAAGAAGACAATGAGACTGGGTTTTGCACAAAACCGGGTTTAATGCACCAATTAAACCCAGTTTTAACCCAAAACCAGGTTTAATTGATGCATTAAACCCGATTTTTACAAACCCTGAAAACCAGGTTTAATGCATCGATTAAACCTGGTTTTGGGTTAAAACCGGGGTTAATCGGTGAATTAAACCCAGTTTTGTGCAAACCGGGTTTAATTGTTTATTTTATTTTAATAAATAAATAATTATTATTGGTTTTTGAAATAAGTTAAATAAATTATAAAATTTAACAAAGTTAGAAATAAATGAAATGTAATCTATTATTCCAATAATTAAAATAAAAATATGAAATAAACGTGATTAATAAAAATTAAAATTAACAAAAATAAAATAAGTAAATGAAATATAAAAAATTAGAAGAATTAATTAATTAAATTTTAAATTTGATTTAATGTAATTATAATATGTTAAATTAATTTGTTAATTAAAATTAGGTTTATAAATTAATGAAAATAGGACAAAATAATAATTAAGTGTTATTTTAAAGTAAAGAGTCAATTAAATTAATGTTATTACAATTATTTTTTTTCGTTTTGTATAGATGAATTAAATTAATGTTATTACAATTATTTGTATTTGTTTTGTATAGATGCAGGTCCATTATAAATGGAGTTCACAGGTTATTCCAGAGGAGATGTCGTTGAGTACACATTGCAGCTTCAAAGAGATTGCTGGTCTAAAAGCAGCTCTTGAAAAAAGAGAACTCCTCAAGCAATTTCTGGGCATGACCCCATTCAGATATTTGATGGAAATATCTCATAATCAGTTGTTGGTTTGCCCTTTGATTGCAACTATTCTTGCTAGGAAGTTAGAAATTCCTCGTGCTAGCCCTGATGAGATGTGGTTTGAAATTGGAGGGCGACCATATAGATTTGGAAAGCAGGAATTTTTATTGGTAACAGGGCTGCGATTTGGGCATATTGATGTAAATACTATAAAGGCACGACAAAATGATACGAAAAGTCTTTTATGGCGACTCTTCAAAGGAATTCCACCATCAGTGAAAGCTATTGTTCTTATGATTAAGTCATGGGTGAATTTAGATGTTGATGACACCTTGAAGTTGGCTAATTTAGTCATAGCTTTCCAGTTATTTTATGGCTTAAATGAGCGCCAAGGGGTGGATAAGGCGTTATGGGTCATGATAGAGGATGTAGAAGTGTGGAATGCATTCCCGTGGGGTACACTAGCATGTAGTATACTTCTGCATCACCTCAGACAGGTGATTACTGAGGAACGCCTTATTCACAGACAGACGGTTAATCTATATGGGTTTGTTTGGGCATTTCAGGTACAACACTTACTATGTACTCATTATTATTATGAATGAAAATTGTTTAATATGCATATTGGTTGAAAATTGTTTAATATGAATGAAAATTGTTTAATATGCTCATTATCATTATATATTATAATGATATATATTTCTTGAATATGCATATTGGTTGAAAATTGTTTAATATGAATGAAAATGTTTTAATATGAAAATTGTTTAATATACTTGTACTCATTATCATTATATATTGTAATGATATATATTTCTTGAATATGCATATTGGTTGAAAATTGTTTAATATGCTCATTATCATTATATATTGTAATGATATATATTTCTTGAATATGCATATTGGTTAAAAATTGTTTAATATTGAAATTGTTTAATATACTTGTACTCATTATCATTATATATTGTAATGATATATATTTCTTGAATATGCATATTGGTTGAAAATTGTTTAATATGAATGAAAATTGTTTAATATGCTCATTATCATTATATATTGTAATGATATATATTTGTTTTTGTTTAATATGCATTATAGTGGTGGCTTGTTGAGATGTTCCCATACTTGGATAATAAAGTAGGGAACAGAATAGCGGGTGATGTGGATTTGCCAAGGTTTAGGAATTGGCAATGTAATAAGAGGATTAGAAAGGATGCAAATAATTGGAGGAATGAGCTTCGTTGTGTAAGTGTCTACATTAATCTAAATTTATTTTATATTTTTTTACTACCTTTGCGTGTAATATACTAACTATATTTATATACATGTATTGTAGTGTATTGCATCGAGGAGGATTCTTGTGCCCACTGATGATGAGAGGGGGATGGATTATTGGAGATCCTTCAACGCCAAGCATTTGGTTGGAGAGAAAGTGTGGAAATGTGGCGATGGAGGGGGAGAAGATGAAGTTGAGGGTGATGATGACGATGATGTTGAGGGTGATGCTAATGATGAGCAGACAGTGAGTGAGAATGAATTAAATAGGGAGGATGAGGAGGAGGAAGAGGAAGAGAAGGAGGAGAATGAGGGAGAGGATAAGGATGAAGAGAGGGAGCTGAGAATGAAAAGTGTGTATGATGTACGATCGGGGAGCAGTTCACCGCTTAGAAACTCTCACCCTCGAGTACAAATTTGAAAATATTATTTTATTTTATTTATATTTTACATTAGGTGTGAATATATATAAAAATAATTTATATTTTGTTTATATTTTACATTAGGTGTGAATATATATAAATTTAATTTATATTTTATTTATATTTTACATTAGGTGTGAATATATATAAAAGTAATTTATATTTTATTTATATTTTACATTAGGGGTATATTATAATTTATATATTTATATATAAATTATATATAAATATAAAAATTATTTATATATAATTCTATATTTTTTATTTTTGTAGGTGCCTCAGACAAATGTAGGCAAGATACTGAAGCTGTTGGAGGATATTGCCGGGATGCAGCAATCACAAAACAAAATGATAGAAGCACAGAATAGGATGTTGCATAAATTGGATAGGAGATTGCGCAGGGTTGAAGATTGGTTACAAATTAGTGGGCCTATGGATGATGATGCTGCTGAGAGCTCTATCCAGGACCAGGATCACGACCTGCACATTCATGATTCAGGATCAGGGAGGGATCCTCACATTGCTGACCCTATCCATGACTCTGGATTAGGGAGGGATCATGATATTGCTGATCAGGACCCGACCATGCAGGTAAATTTTGTATTTATTTTACGTTATAGTCTTACATATTATGTTTAAAAATCTAATTTAAAATTGTGAGTTGCTTTAAATTACAGGGAGGGATTATCCATGATCGAGGCAAGCGCAAAATTAAGCCATTAGCATCTTGTAGGACGCCATGCACAGATCCCATACACCCGAAAAAGAAAAAGAAAAAATCAAAGAAAGTGGTGGAGCAGATGATGGAGGATGTGGCAGAGCAGGTGGCGAAGACTGTACCCGATGTCTACACGGAGTACAAAGCTGCTTCTTTGAATCTCCGGTATGAATAAAAAACAATATTACATGATCTTAATTTGATTACTAATCTAATAAAATATAATCTAATTCTTTTTTTTTTTTTATTCAAGCGCATTATTGATGGATATCCGGTGCCATGCACCTCGAATATGCTTCATACTATCGAGGATGTTAATGAGTGGTTGACGGGGATTCATATTGATGCTTTTTTGAGTTGCCTTAGGAAAAATGCAAAAGTTTGCGGGTGGTGGCACGAGGCAACTGATTGTAGATATGCAGTCCACGGGACAAACTTTTTTGTAAGTATTTACATTTTAATTATTACAGGTTGAGATCGTGTTGATTTAATTACTTTAATTTATTTTAAAATAACATGTTTAATTTTAATGATTACAGGTGGATATAGTGCGCGTTTTCTATACTGAATACACCACATTGAATAAGGAGTTTGATCCATTGACAGCTGTTATCCCGAATTTCTGGCAGAGTTGTGCTACAGGCATGGGTGACAGTAAAATGTCTTGGAAATCTGTAGAAAATGTAAGTATCCAGTAGAATTAATAATTTTTACATTAGGTGAATAAAAAACAATAATTTTTATTTAATTTATCCTTCACATTGGTCTTATATCACTTAATTTTGAGTTTTTGTAGGTGCTACTCCCTTGTTGTTTGTCTCAGATGCATTAGGTCATTTGTAAGGTATGTCTGAGAGAGGAGAAAATAGTGGTGTATGATTCCATGCAAGCAATAAACTTTGAGTAATGGAGGCAGGTCTTGCAGCCGCTTGCATTTTTTATGCAAGTCATCTTACGATCGATTGGATTTTATGAGCAAAGCGAAAGACCTACACCACCTGTGGAAAGTATATGGGACGTGGCATTTGTCAATATGGCAAATGTGCCTCAGCAAGTAGATGGGTAGATGTCACTTTTGTTTAAAACATAGTCCGAATATTATTGACTTTTAATAATCATCTTACATGTCTTCATACTTATGCAGCAACAGTTGTGGAGCGTATTGTGCGATGTTTATTCACAACCTTATCAAGTCTCAAGAGCATGAATGGAAGTCGCACCAAACGAAAAAGGACGCCATTAGAATAAGGAAGGATATGGCGTATGATATATATATGTATTCCAAAGCACAATATATAATTGACGATTATGGACGGTGGATATTAGATGAAAAGGGAAATTTTGTATTTGAATGATTATTATCATTTTTATAAAATATAAAAATTGGTATAATTTCAATCAATCATTTGGATTATTATGCATTGTAAACCAAATAAAGAAATAATTTCAATCAATCAATCATTAAGTGATAATTAATCAATCAAATGCTAATTATTAAGTGATTCCATTAATCAAATAAAAATTTCAATCAATCATTCGTATTAAATGCTTCCATTAATTCAAATACTCAAAATTAAAAATTACGAATCCATTAATCAATCAAATGATAATTATTAAGTTATTCCATTAATCAAATAAAAATTTCAATCAATCATTTTTTTTATTCACTTCTTATTAAGTGCTTCCATTAATTTAAAAACTCAAAATTAAAAATTAAGTGATAATTAATCAATCAAATGATAATTATTAAGTGATTCCTTTTATGGATTAGTTCAAGATCTTTTTAAGGAAAAAATGATTGTTTATAAGACTTCAAATCAATTATTAAACATAATAGGCATTATAACCCGAACCGGGTTATAATGGATAATATAACCCGCATCCGGGTTATATTACCCATTATAACCTGGTTCGGGTTGTTATACCCATTATAACCCGAACCGGGTTATAATGGGTATTATAACCCGTAAAAATACCCATTATAACCCGGTTCGGGTTATAATGGTTTATTTAACCCGGTCCGAGTTATAATGAGTATAACCCGAATCCGGGTTATATATCAATTATAACCCGGTGCATTATAACCCGAACCGGGTTATAATAGGTAGGGTAAATTGCACAAACCTCCCCTGAGGTTTGACGAAATTGCACAAATATTACGATGTTTGGGTAACTCGCACGGACACTACCTGAGGTTTCAAAAACTCCGCACAAACCTCCCCTGTCGTCAGTCAACAACCATTAAATCGTCATAGTCAATGGTTAAAATTATAAAAAGACTAAAATACCTTTCAATAAATTTAAAATTAATATATAATATATTTTTAATTTAATTTGAAAATAAAATATAAAAAATTAAAAAAATTAAAAAAAAAAAGAAAAAGAAAAAACTGGTCTCCATGGGAGACCAGATCTGGTCTCCCATGGAGACCGACAGTCTCCATCGCTGGAGACGGCTGCGTCTCCAGCGATGGCCGTCCGTCTCCAGCGATGGAGACGGTCTCCATCGCTGGAGATCGCTGGTCGACCAGCGATGGAGATCAGTCTCCATCGCTGGAGTCTCAGCGATGGAGACCGTCTCCATCGCTGAGTCACCAGCAATGGAGACCCAGCGATGGATCTCCATCGCTGGTCTCGCTGGAGTCTCTAGCGATGGAGAGAGGGTCTCCATCGCTGGTCGCTGATGGAGACTGATCTCCATCGCTGAAGTCTCCAGCGATGGAGATCGCTCCATCGCTGGTCGACCAGCGATGGAGATCGCTCCATCGCTGGTCGACCAGCGATGCTCCATCGCTGGAGACTCAGCGATGGAGATCGGTCTCCATCAGCGACGAGCGATGGAGACCGTCTCTCCATCGCTGGAGACTCCAGCGAGACCAGCGATGGAGATCCATCGCTGGGTCTCCATCGCTGAGACTCCAGCGATGGAGACTGATCTCCATCGCTGGTCGACCAGCGATCTCCAGCGATGGAGACGGTCTCCATCGCTGGAGACGGACGGCCATCGCTGGAGACGCAGCCGTCTCCAGCGATGGAGACTGTTGGTCTCCATGGGAGACCAGATCTGGTCTCCCATGGAGACCAATTTTTTCTTTTTTTTTTTTTTCTTTTTTTTTTTAATTTTTTATATTTTATTTTCAAATTAAATTAAACAAAAATATATTATATATTAATTTTAAATTTATTGAAGGGTATTTTAGTCTTTTTATAATTTTAACCGTTGACTATGACGATTTAATGGTTGTTGACTGACGACAGGGGAGGTTTGTGCGGAGTTTTTGAAACCTCAGGTAGTGTCCGTGCGAGTTACCCAAACATCGTAATATTTGTGCAATTTCGTCAAACCTCAGGGGAGGTTTGTGCAATTTGCCCTAATAGGTATTATAACCCGGTTCCAGGTTATAATAGATATTATACCCCGGTTCCAGGTTGTAATACCTATTATAACCCAGTTTTTAAAACCCGGTATTTAATTGAATTTTATCCTATACTTTTAATTGAATTTTATACCACACTTTTAATTGAATTTTTTCTTTCTAATATCCAAAACTTCCCAAAAATACTTTAAAGTAATATTCAACCTTAGACTAGCATTTCGTACAATACAATATATTCAATGAAATCAAAGGAATATTGTACAATCCCTTTTTCTTTCTAATATCCAAAACTTCCCAAAAATACTTTAAAGTAATATTCAACCTTAGACTAGCATTTCGTACAATACAATATATTCAATGAAATCAAAGGAATATTGTACAATCCCTTATATAGTAACATTAAGCCACATTATACTGGAATGTGATGATTTTGCCAAATTTTATAAGTTATATGTCCAATTAAGTTAAATTGATAAAATCAAAGACATTTGGACATAATTTGGAGCTTTTGGACACACAAAAAAAAAACAAGAACACCAAAAATATGGAGATATATATCAAATGGGTTATAATAGGCATTATAACCCGGAACCAGGTTATAATAGGCATTATAACCCGGAACCGGGTTATAATACCCTTTATAACCCGAAACCGGGTTATATAGGGCCTTATAACCCGGTTTCAGGTTATAATACCCATTATAACCCGGTTTCGGGTTATAATGGGCATTATAACCCGGTTTCGGGTTATAATGGGCATTATAACCCGGTTTCGGGTTATAATGGGCATTATAACCCGGTTTCGGGTTATAATGGGCATTATAACCCGGTTTCGGGTTATAATGCCCCTTATAACCCGGTTTTGTTAAATGAATTTTATCCCACACTTTTAATTGAATTTTTTCTTTCTAATGTCCAAAACTTCCCTAAAATACTTTAAAGTAATATTCAACCTTAGACTAACATTTCGTACAATACAATATATTCAATGAAATCAAAGGAATATTGTACAATCCCTTATATAGTAACATAAGCCACATTATACTGGAATGTGACGATTTCGCCAAATTTTATAAGTTATATGTCCAATTAAGTTAAATTGATAAAATCAAAGACATTTGGACATAATTTGGAGCTTTTGAACACACAAAAAAAAAACAAGAACACCAAAAATATGTAGATATATATCAAATGAGTTATAATAGGTATTATAACCCGGAACCGGGTTATAATGCCCTTTATAACCCGAAACCGGGTTATAATACTCATTATAACCCGGTTTCGGGTTATAATGGGCATTATAACCCGGTTTCGGGTTATAATGGGCATCATAACCCGGTTTCGGGTTATAATGCCCATTATAACCCGAAACCGGGTTATGATGTAATTATAACCCGGTTTCCGGTTATAAGGGGTATTTTAACCCGGTTTCGGGTTATAATGCCCCTTATAACTCGGTTTTGTTAAATGAATTTTATCCCACACTTTTAATTGAATTTTTTCTTTCTAATGTCCAAAACTTCCCAAAAATACTTTAAAGTAATATTCAACCTTAGACTAACATTTCGTACAATACAATATATTCAATGAAATCAAAGGAATATTGTACAATCCCTTATATAGTTACATTAAGCCACATTATACTGGAATGTGACGATTTCGCCTAATTTTATAAGTTATATGTCCAATTATGTTAAATTGATAAAATCAAAGACATTTGGACATAATTGGAGCTTTTGGACACAAAAAAAAAAAAAAAAACAAGAATACCAAAAATATGGAGATATATATCAAATGGGTTATAATAGGCATTACAACCCGGAACCGGGTTATAATGCCCTTTATAACCCGAAACCGAGTTATAGAGGGCCTTATAACCCGGTTTCGGGTTATAATACCCATTATAACCTGGTTTCGGGTTATAATGGGCATTATAACCCGGTTTCCGGTTATAAGGGGTATTTTAACCCGGTTTCGGGTTATAATGCCCTGTAAAACCCGGTTTTGTTAAATGAATTTTATCCCACACTTTTAATTGAATTTTTCATTTCTAATGTCCAAAACTTCCCAAAAATACTTTAAAATAATATTCAACCTTAGACTAACATTTCCTACAATACAATATATTCAATGAAATCAAAGGATTATTGTACAATCCCTTATATAGTAACATTAAGCCACATTATACTGGAATGTGACGATTTCGCCAAATTTTATAAGTTATATGTCCAATTAAGTTAAATTGATAAAATCAAAGACATTTGGACATAATTTGGAGCTTTTGGACACAAAAAAAAAAAAAAAAAAAAACAAGAACACCAAAAACATGGAGATATATATCAAATGAGTTATAATAGGCATTATAACCCGGATTCTCAACCGTAAGATTTGGATTCCGTACCTAAAGGTTAGTATTCTTAACCTAGAGGTATGGATTTCTGACCTAAAGGTTAAGAATCTCAACCTGGAGGTTAGTATTCTTAACCTAGAGGTAAGGATTTCTGACCTAAAGGTTAGGAATCTCAACGTGAAGGTTAGTATTCCTAACTTGTAGGTTAGGTATCTCAACCTGGAGGTTAGTATTCTTAACCTAGAGGTAAGGATTTCTGACCTAAAGGTTAGGAATCTCAACGTGAAGGTTAGTATTCTTAACTTGTAGGTTAGGAATCTCAACCTGAAGGTTAGTATTCTTAACCTAGAGGTAAGGATTTCTAACCTAAAGGTTAGGAATCTCAACCTGGAGGTATTCTTAACTTGTAGGTTAGGAATCTCAACCTGGAGGTTAGTATTCTTAACCTATAGGTAAGGATTTCTGACCTAAAGGTTAGGAATCTCAACGTGAAGGTTAGTATTCTTAACTTGTAGGTTAGGAATCTCAACCTGGAGGTTAGTATTCTTAACCTAGAGATAAGGATTTCTGACCTCAAGGTTAGGAATCTCAACCTGAAGGTTAGTATTCTTAATTTGTAGGTTAGGAATCTCAACCTGGAGGTTAGTATTCTTAACCTAGAGGTAAGGATTTCTAACCTAAAGGTTAGGAATCTCAACCTGGAGGTTAGTATTCTTAACTTGTAGGTTAGGAATCTCAACCTGGAGGTTAGTATTCTTAACATCGAGGTTAGGATTACAAACCTTAGGTTGAGATTCTTAGCATGTGTTAAGGTTGAATCTTAACCTGAAGGTTGGGATAACAAAACAATTGGTTGTTTTTGTTGTAAAAAATGCAGTTGCTTTCGAATAAAAATATATATATAACTTATATGTTGCCTTATTTGAGAGATTTTGAGAGCAGCGATGCTTGTTTAACAAAATCCAACAGATATGAAGATATGGATTTTGAGAGCAGCGATACTAATGTGTTGACTTTCTTTTCAAAACTAATTGGGTTGGTTTCGTTTTAAAACTAAAATTTCAATTCCATTTCAAAATCCAAATCTCACTTTTTTTCAAACTAAAATCCAGCAGCATAACGGTTACATTTTTGATATTTTCAAAACCTGTAAAAGGGAAATTCACACTTCTAAAATATTTCTCAATCACCACTCAACTTCTTTACCACAAACAGGCATATTAAATCACATTTCCAATCTTTTATCTATTTCATCAAAAACAAAAACATGAATTTAAAAAGCAATTCATTCACAAACTTCCACAATGGTTTAAAAACTAAACTTTAACTTAATGAACCACTCAGTCACAACTCAAAAGAATAGATTTACGATCCTTTTTCTTTAAGCTACAAAATATGCAAAATATGAATTATATGGAAGCATTGTTGTGTCACGCCCACCTATACTTCTGGAGGAGCTATCCCTTCTCGATCACCCACGCCAACACCTAAGGAGGTTTTTAAAACAAAAAAGGAAAACTATAAGCTATAAAAGCTCACTGAGTGCTTATAGTAATTGTTAACTAAAACTTTTGTTTACAAAAATACCTCTTTTGATTATCCGGGTTTTATAACATTTACATTACATACCAACCATCATGTTCAAAGTTCTCCAATATAATACATATAAGAAGAAAATAAGCGAAGAAAATAATAAATGAAAATTTGAAACAATATATTCATTGCAAATCATTACCACCATTTTCATCATCCACTAAGGGTGGAATAGGAAACCGTTGATCACATCGATGTCGCGTGTGTCCAATCACACCATAAAGACGACATTTTTGAGAGGTCCTAACAGGTCCCATAACAGCGGCAGACGACGTAGCACCTTCAGTAGCTGCAGCGTTGCTCCCAGCACCTTCTCCACTCGTCCCTCCGATGCCTGATATAGGGGGGTTAGGGCAACGAAGCCGGTTGTGTCCCATTTCACCACATTTTCCACATTTTTTCTTCCTACGACTTTCTCCAGCTGAAGGAATTCGCGCCTCTTTTGGTCTACCTGCTTGTCGTTTTCCTTCGGGTGGTAATACAATCATTCTTTTTACTTCCACAGGAACATGCCAATCTTTTGAGCCAGGGACAGGATTGATCGGACGTGCATATGCAGCTTTAAGCCATTCTTTGCTATAATAACAAAGTGTATAATAGTGAACACCAGTGAACCTGATATGTATGACAAAGGCAGAGTGTTACTATATTATATTTAAATAATGAAAAATAACAAAGTACAATAACGATACCTGGCAACAGCAATTGCATGATGACATGGCAACTGATCTAGGTCCCAACGATTGCAACTGCATGACCGCTGAAAAGGCTGAACAAACCCATAGCCTGATTCATGTGCAACTCCGAAATTGGTTGGTTCTTGAATGGCAGATACCGTGCCACTCGTTGACAGATTAGCCATCGAGTTCACATGATCCTCCACAATTTTGGTCACTGACGATCTCAGTTTCTCAGCATGAACACGTCTATCGTTGTACCATTTCTGCAACATATGTCTCAGAAATTCATGTGCACTTGTTATTGGCAATCGACGTGCTTTCATCATGCATTTGTTGAGTGATTCTGCAATGTTAGTAGTCATCATGCCATATCTTCTTTTTGGAGAATATGCACGTGACCATTTTGCCACCCCAATATCAACCAATTTTTCATGCAATTTTGCACATACCCGTCGAATTTGTTCTGAATATCTTTCACATTCTTCCCTATCATGACCATATGCTGCAACATAAAACAAATTCAAAACATCTAATTGTTTTCTACATTGTTGCTTTAGGTTTTGCTTCAAATGGAAGAGACAGAACACATGTGGGACTTCAGAAAAAACGATGCTCATTGCATTCGCAATACTTTTATGACGATCGGATACGATAATCAAATCTGATAGCAAATGATGCGTTCCACCAATAACCTTTCGTAATTTACTTAAAATTCAAGTCCATGAGTCCGACTCTTCATCGCTAAATCCAAAAGCAATAGGATAAATCATCTCCTCCCCATCTTTGGCTGCGGCTACAAAAATCACCCTTTTATATTCACCTTTCAAATGGGTAGCATCAACAGCAATAACTGGTCTAATGTAAGATCGAAAACCCTCAATTGAGGATCCAAGTGCAACGAATGAATACAAGAATCGGTTGTTTTCATCCGTCCTAATTGTCGTCACTGTATCAGGGTTTGTTTCTTTTAACATATGAAAGTACCGAGGAAGCTGTTGAAATGACTCATCCGCTTTCCCATATGATAGTTTCTTTGCATATTGTAAAGATCTCCAAGCTTTAGTGTACATAATCTGCACACCATATTGCTCCTACATTTCTGCAATCAAAACCTGAGGGGTAATATTATCAAGTCCCACATTTTTTTGATACAATGTTGCTATGACAACAGTCTTCACACTTCACCTATGTGCCTCGAAAGCGTCCTGACAACATGTGTGTTCCGGTATATACTTGTATACATACCACATCGAACCACCATTTCTGCATCTTGCACGGACCTCAAAGCTGCAGGTTAAATCCTTGCACCCGGTCTCATATCGAACCGTGCACGAACGTCTAACCTTATGTTCAAATCTTGAATTAAGAACACTTTTTCCAACAGCCACATTCAATTCATGTTTACTATCAAAAAATACACTTTTATATAATGTATCACGTTGGATGAAAGTCGACATAGCGGTTGAAGTAGTCTCAATTTCGCAATCCTCTGTACCGAGAACAATCTAGTATGGTTGTGAAGGGTTGATTTCAAATTGTGAACCAGAAAATCTAACTTTTGGATACTCCACATTCTCTCCATCATCATCATCATCTCTATTTTCTGATGTCTCATCACAATCACTATCTGTGTCCCGATCTTCATCATCACCATCATTTCTATCATAATCAATGTGGCACATTGGATTTTCTGTGGATGTAAATGCAGTGACAGAAGCCGAAACTTGATTACTACCGCTATAAGAAGCAAAACAATTTTGATCTTCAGCCATAGCCGGACTTACAAATCTATTGTCATCTCTCTCCACACGCCCTACGTCTTGTATTGAGGTGGTTGTGTATGGAGGGACAGTAGGACTGATAACTGCAGAATCTCTTATATTCTTATCAACATAAATCTCTCTATAATCAGTTTTGTTGTCCGAAATTACACCCCGGACACTAAGATCGGTCGTGATAGGTATCTTAACTACGGGCATTCCCCTAACTCGGAGTAAATAATGCAAACGGATGTCTCATATTCTTCTATCAATGCCAGTCACTATGTAAACAAAGTCCACCAAACGAGATAAATCGACATTCGTCGGGGCCCCCATCATGAACGTCTCACCCCCAACATAATTATTACCATTCCACTCTTCGTTGCATCTGATTATTATTGTCACTTCACTCATTTCTGTAAAATTGAAATAAATTAGTCTCATCCATACTCACATAATATTCAATAACCAATTGTTTTGCACGAAAAACAAAAAAAAAACTATATTTATTAAACGTTTCAAATGTAATTAAATTATTATCAAAACATTATATTACTTAAGGTTAATTCAATATTTTCTAAATATTATTTGCTAAATTAAATAAATAAAATCATAAACAAAATCGAGTTTTAATATACAATAAAACCCGCAACCGAGTTTGCAAGGCCAAACCAACCAAATCCATTAAAATCTAATTAAATCTTATCGTATATAACTCTAACTATCAATACGAAACTTCCCAAACAAAAACAAATTGAAAAAAAAAATTATAAAACTCGATTCAGGTTTTATGCCACCATAAAACCCGGTTCGGGTTTTATGCATAAAACCCGAACTGGGTTTTATGGGGGCACAAAACCCGGAACCGGGTTTTATGCCCCCATAAAACCCGACTGGGTTTTATGGGAGGCGATCGGGTTTTATGGAGGCATAAAACCTGGTTTCGGATTTTATGCCATCATAAAACCCGAAACCGGGTTTTATACCCCCATAAAACCTGGTTTCGATACCAGAACTTTACGGGCTCTTTGATTTCCTTTAGTTTCTTGCAGATCACACTTATATATGATAAAATCACAACCATAAATCACTTTTAAGGCTTTCAACTAAGCATTATCAACAAAAAATTTCAAAACCAACCAACAACAATCACATACCTTTAAACTTAGAGAAAAATGTTGAATGTGAGGGTTGTTGTTAGAGAGAATGAAGCTTGATTGAATGTGTGTTTTTTGGATTAAAAAATGTTGAATGGGTCCACAAACAATAATGATGAGAGAATCAAAAATGGGATGGAAATATGGTGCCTAAAACCGTAGGAAAAGAAGAAGAGTAGTGGTTATGGAGGCTTGAAGGTATTTTGGACATTTCATCTGAGTTTGAAAAGAATATTTGACTAAGGGGCAATTTGGGTAACTTGGGTATAGGAAGAAATTAGTTTGTTTGAGAGGTTAAAAACGAATTTTTGTAAAATGGTTTACAAAAACAATATTTTTGTTTTGTGATGGATTGAACCTGAAATTGTCCCAAGAATAAACTCCTATTTATAGGTTAAGCAAACCATAAAAAACAAGTCACACAAATCCCACACAAAATAGGAATGAAACAATGAAAATAGGAATTTTTTTTCAACTATGCAGATGTAAAATTACAAAACACTCTAATGAAAATTATCGAAAGTATCCTTATATGAAAAATTACCAAAAAGATTCCTGAACTTGACCGATCACAACAAGGTCATGAAAAGTGATTAAGAAGGGTGAAAAATCTCGTGGGTTATAAAAATGACCTTGTCTTGATGGCTAGCAAAATAAAAATATAAAAACAAAATTTTTCAAAATTATGTTTTGATCAAATCCTTTTTAAACGTATTTCTTGAGATATTTTTCATCTAAAAGTATGATACATGAAAGTGCGTGAACAAAATATACTTCTGTTTATTTCAAAAAATTAAGAACTCATGTCTATTTACCTACATTTAATTTGTTTCTTGAGTTCTAAAAATTTCTTCAAAAATTTCAGATTTCCAATATAAACACAAACAAGACCCAAACAAATAAAGAGGGAAATTCAAAATTATCCAAAATCAAAAGAAAAATTTGTTTCTTGCCCATTCTAAGGAAAAATTTGTTTTTTTTTTTTTTTTTTGAAAAAGGTAGAAATATATTAAAAAACAACGGACGAACAACAACTTTCGGTGACGTTTTGCCACCAACGGTCCTTTGAAGAGGATAAGGCTAGAGAGGCGAGATTATGTGTCAAGCGGTTCCCCGCACGAGGAAAAATTTGTTTTTATTCTATCAAACATTGCACCTAGTACCCCTATTGACCAAAATATCTTTAAGTTAAAAAACTTAAATTAAAGGTATCGTGACAGGAGGCTCTCCCATCACGGTAAGGCTCTTTCGTCACGGACGCTCTTATTGTGACGGAAAGCTCTTTCATCATGAAAGATCGTAACAGGAGGCTCTCCCGTCACAGACATGCGTGACGGGAGGCTCTCTCGTCACGGTGGTCCGTGACGAAAGAGTCTCCCGGCACAGCGAGAACGTTCGTGATGAAAAAGCCTCCTGTCACGATATTTTTCAAATTTTAACGACAAAGGTTACAATGAGTATTTACTCAAAGGGGCATTTTGGAAATACATAGGGTATTGAGTTCAATTTATTTGTTTGAAGGACTGAAAACAAATTTTCTTTTGAGGGGGGTTAAAAACAGTTTTTTGTTTTGAAATGGGGATGGTTTTTGAAATTTTCACATAATACAAGATATTTTGTCATGAAATAAAACTAATCAATTTATTTTCCCTCACAAAATGTATGTCAAGGTAATATCCATGAGTGTCAATAGAATGTTAGAGAATATATATAACTAGTAATTGCTCTTATGATTGGTTGCTAACCAAAATAACTGAATCCAAAATTAAAAGCCAGAAATAACGACCTCTGGTCCCTCTTCCTAATCTTATTTCAACACAAGAAGCATCGTGTAACATATATATATATATATGTAAAGTATGGTAACTTTCATATAAAAGTATAATTATAAAGTATGTTTATATCATTTGTAGACTCGAAAGCAAAAACATGAGCGAAACTAATGGAAAATCAAATATTTTACAACATTATAGTATAGTATAGTAAACACATGAATGACTAGATGCCATGAAATATACAAAATACATATACAACATCAAAATATGATTTTCTTGCATCATTGATCGAGTGGCCCACCTCTTTCTTTTCAGGGATTTCTTTTGAGACCTGACGGTTACCTAGAAAATGGTTTTAAAATATAAAAAGGTGAGCGCTAACGCCCAATGACTGGATATAACTTTTGAAAACTAAATAAATCATTTTTTTTATAATAATTAACATAACATAAAGCTAGTAAGAAACATAAAATCTCAATGATCCATATTCATTCATATATGAAAATAATATTGAAAACATCCTTATAATTTCGTATCATAATAAACTAGAAACATCTATATAGATCATTTATGTGCATTTATAAAAACTCAATCTACACCAATCTAGTACTCAAGGAAATCTGTCATACATAGTGGAGATACTCAACATCAGCCATACATATACTGGGTGACTCAATGACTTTAGACATATGCTATACATGTGTTAGGCGACTCTCTAGGACTTACACACATGAAGCCTACTGACCGTTAAAGGGAATGATACAATCCTGGTGTTCTAAAAGTCTTATTTCAATCATTTTCAACTCTCAAATCATTTTCATATACAAATTACATAATTTTATTTCTGAATATAAATATAAATCTGATTAATTCTTCTTCTCAGATATAAATAAATAATACTTAAATTATTCTAAAACTTTTCATATAATAAACTCAAGCAAGAAAACAATAAATTCTAATTGAAATTTCAAATATGTAAACATATATACGTATACAATTAATATCTAATTACAAACATAATTTAGGAAATTACTTAACTAACAAATAACTCATTTTTAATTATCTATAATTAATAAAATCTGAAATTTATCCATAAATAATCAATTCAAAATAAATAAAACAATTCACTCATAAATTAGGTTTCAGGCTCTACTTGGAACCACTAGCACCCATGTTATCCTTGAGTCCTTTGCCACCTAGAAACAACACAAGATCCTATTTAGAATCTATAAATTTTAGGCTTTATAAAATATTAATTGGATTTAAATAATTCTTTTGGATTTATTAGAATTAGGATCTTACATGATACATTTGGATTTGGGCTTTTTGATGAATTGCAATCTGTATTAGTATCTCTTGATCATAATATTGATGATGTGAGGGGACAAGGTTATGATAATGGAGCTAATATGAAAGGTAAGCATCAAGGTGTTAAAAAAAGATTATTTGAGATAAATCCTAGAGTATTGTACATGTCATGTGCTTGTCATAGTCTTAATCTAACTATTTGTGATATGACACAATCTTATATTAAAGAAATATCTTTTTTTGGTGGTGTCAACGCATATATTCATTGTTTTCTAGTTCTACAAAAAGATGGGAAATTTTGCAAGATTATATACATGGTTTAACCCTTAGAACATTGTCCAATATACGTTGGGAGAGTCGTATTTATAGTGTGAAAGCCATAAGATATCAAACTCCCCAAATAAATTAAAGAAGCTTTGTTAGAATTACAAAAAAGTAGTGATGATGCCAAAACAAAAAGTGAAGCTGAAAGTTTAGCAAATTAACTAGAAAATTTTGAGTTTTTATTAGGTATGACTCTCTGGCATGATATTTTGTTTAATATTAATATCTTTAATAAAATATTGTAATCTAAAGATATATGTATTGATGTTGCCACAGAACAATTAAAGGAGTTGATTTCTTTTCTTTTTTCTTTTTTCTTTTTGTTTTTAAAAAAAAAAAAATTATAGAGAAAATGGGTTTACATCTAACATGATTACTACTAAAAGTATTGCATTTGATATGGAAATTGAACCTGTATGTTCTAAAAAATGTCCAATTCGTGGAAAGAAACAATTTGATAAGAATGCATATAAGGATAAGATACAATCAGCTGAAGAATCCTTTAGAGTTTATTATTTTATTATTGTAGTGGATGTTGCTATTGCTTCCTTGAAGAGTAAATTTGAACAATTGCAAACATATGAAAATATTTTTGGGCTCTTATATGATTCGAAGAAGTTAAATCCCTTGTATGACAATAAATTGAAAGAATGTTGTGTCAATCTTGAAACATCTTTAAAACATGGTAGGTCTTTAGATGTTGATTACAATGATTTATTTTCTGAATTGAAAGTATTACAAGTAATTTTACCATAAAAAAACAAAGTCAGCCAATGAAATACTTTAGTTTAAAAAAGTTTTGGATTGTTATCCAAATGCATCAATTGTTGGCATCCGCAAAAAGAAGTTTTTCTAAATTAATATGTTAAAATCTTATTTGTGGTCAACTATGTCACAAGAAAGGTTAAATAGATTAGCAATTTTATGCAATGAAAAAGATTTGTAGGAAAAAATTGAATTTGAAAATATTATTAGTGAATTTGCATCTCAAAATGCTAGAAAAAAACATTTTAAATAATGTTTTATGAGTTCTTCAATATGTATAGATAAATTTTGTTTATGAATTATGATGAATTTTTTTTATCATTATTTGAATATATTTGTCTTGTATGAAATATATTTATCTTATAATATCATTTTTTTTTCTTTTTTTTATTGAATTATTATGTACACATCAAAAGTACGATAAAATAAGTTTATATAATATATATATATTATTTAAAAAAATCCATTAATCGTCTCTTGCTCGTCTCTCCCGGTGAGAGCTTAAGCTAGGGGTAGTAGTTCCGTGAGGTAGTTGGCTCTCCTAGAGAAGTTGTCTTTATCTTTTCCTCTTGTTTTCGTCAGCCTGGGTGGGAGTCTTTGTTCGAGTTTCTTGTGGGTAGTATAGGTATGGAGGAAGAGGAGATAGCTACATTGTGCAAATCCCTAAAGCTCTCAGAGGAGGAAGGGGTGATATGTAAGATTGAAGGGTCGGTATTGGAAGAGGGGTCTGAAGAGGTCAAGCACTACCTGGTGGGGAAAGTTTTAAGGGCGAAAAGGGTTAACCGGGAGGGTTTTAAAACCGTTATTGAGCAGATCTGGGGAGCTTTTGGGGTAGTGGAAGTGGAATCCCTAGGTAGCAATATTTTTATGTTCTATTTTGGCAAGATGGAAGCTAAGGAACTGGTATGGAATCGAGGCCCTTGGCATTTTGAAAATAACCTGCTAGTGCTAGAGCGGCCGAAAGGTGCAGGGGATGTGTCCAAGCTGGCATTTGACAAGTTACCCAATTGGGTTCATATTCATAAACTGCCACTGATGTGCATGAACCCAGGGGTAGCCCGAGTCTTGGCGGGCCAGATAGGTGAGATTGTGTGGGTGCCCGAGGAATCAAGAGAGTGTAGGGGTAAGTTTTTACGAGTAAAGGTGTGCATTGATTTATTGAAGCCGTTGAAGAGGGTTCTGCAGTTGAATCTGGGCGGGGTAGGGGAGACTAAAATGGTGATACTTACATATGAGAACCTCTCAGAGTTTTGCTTCACGTGTGGAAGGCTGGGTCATGGAGGGAGTGAGTGTAGGGATGAGGAAGCGAGAGAGAAAGCTAGTAGGACTTCTAAGAGAGAGTATGGCTCCTGGCTGCGAGCCAGTCAGAGCGTATGGGGGCGAAAAAAATCAGAGGGGAAGGAGCCAGAGGGAGATAGGAGGGGGAGAAGGAATGATTTAAGCAAGGGTGTGGATCGAGAGAAGAAATGAGGGGAGAGAGTACAGGTGAATGTAAGTAGTGCGCAGGAGAGGCTTGAAGGTGCCGATTTAAATGGTAAAGGAGTGGATTCGTCCCCTACCCTTCAAGTGGTGGCTAGGTCGGAAAGTGTGCAGCTTGTTGAGGTGGTCCCTGCTCCCAAGGTCAATGGTACGCTAAGTGGGGAACCATTTGGATTGGTGGATGTTAACACACGGACAAGGTCACTTGTGGCAGACAAAAAGTGTGAGGTAGGGTCAGGTACTGAGGGTCAGATAAACGAGGTTTTGATCCCTGACCCTGTTTCTGAGTCAGCAGAGGTGAGCAATATTGTAGAGTCCGTAACGGATGTGGAAACCATTACTGTTAGGATGAAGCCATGCAAAATACAGAGACGTAAATGGAAACGAGCGGCTAAGGACCGAGAGGTTATGCGGAAAGGATCAAGTCCGTTTAAACGAATGCTGACTTTCCAACAGATTAGGAAAGAGGGAGGTAGTCGCAATAGCATTTCGCCGGAGAGGATTTTCAAGCTGAAAGGTAAAGTTGGAAGTTGCTCCCCGATAGGAGGTACCCTACGGATGGACCTGGATGTAGAGGGAGGGACTTCCCTAAAGCGAAAGAAGCTGACTTTCACAGACGAGGGGGGAGGAGTAACGAAGAGAGCCAGGAGAATGGTCGCGAGTGATTCGGAGATGAATGTTGTATCGGCGGAGCCTGAGAGTCAGGCCCGCCGGGAGCCATGAGTCTGCTATGTTGGAATGTGCGCGGGATGGGGAACCCGCGTACGTTCACAGCCCTTAAAAGGGTGCTACGGTAGTATTCCCCTAACTTAGTGTTTCTATGTGAGACTAAGTTATATGGTGATAAGGTTAATAGATTGAAGGAATTAATGGGGTATCAGGGTGGTTTGGCTGTTGAAAGTGCAGGCAAGAGTGGCGGCTTAGTTATGTTATGGAAGGAGGAGGGGGAGGTGAGCCTTACGTCCTACTCTAATGGGCATATTGATGTTAGGGTCAGCTTGGGGTGCGGAGGGAGCTGGCGGTTTACAGGGTTTTACGGTAATCCTTTGTCAGGACAAAGGAAGAGCTCGTGGGAGCTAATGAGAAGACTCAGGGGAATAGATAATCTGCCCTGGTTGATGGGAGGTGATTTTAATGAGCTTCTGAAAGCTTCGGAGAAGTGTGGGGGATCATCAAAAGAAGTGAATGGGATGCTTAGTTTTAGGCAAGCCCTTTTAGACTGCGACCTCTGGGATCTAGGCTACAATGAGCCTAAGTTTACATGGAACAATAGGAGGGATGGTATGGCGAATGTGCAGGAACGCCTGGATCGCTTTATAGGTGACCGGAGGTGGCGAGAGACATTTCCATGGGCAAAGGTGGATCATTTGGGTTTTAATGGGTCAGACCATAGACCGATTTTGTTAACTCTCAAAGGCAGGACTCATGCAGTTGTGAGACATATTCGGAGGTTCAGGTTTGAACCTTTTTGGTTAAAAGAGGAGGATTGCAATGCAGTGGTGTAGGGTATTTGGACAAGTTCTCGTACAGTACACGATGTGCATGGTTTACAGTACAAAATGGGGAGGTGTGCGGCGAGGCTGATGGGGTGGAGTAAAAGTCGGTTTGGATCTTTGCAGAAGCGTATTGAGGGTCAGAAGTGTTTGGTGGAGCGCTTGTACATAAGGTGTGGTTGGCCAGGGGTGATGCAACAGATAAGGAAAGCAGAACGAATTCTTGAAGACCTTTTGTCAAAAGAGGAGTTATATTGGAAGCAGCGAGCCCGGGTAGAATGGTTAGCAGCGGGAGACCGGAACACTAAATATTTTCATGCTAAGGCTTCAGCGCATAAAAAGAAGAATGATATCGTCCGACTTGTGGATCCGAATGGTAGGGTGGAGGAGTCAAAAACTGGGATGGCTCGAATAATAGGTGCTTTCTTTTCGGAGATGTTTCGCTCGTCTAATCTGTCAAAGGAGGATATTGTTAGAACCTGTGATCCAATTCAGTCGTCGCTTTCAAGTGAACAAAGGGAGGAG
This sequence comes from Nephelium lappaceum, assembly GCA_021234005.1. Taxonomy (NCBI): domain Eukaryota; kingdom Viridiplantae; phylum Streptophyta; class Magnoliopsida; order Sapindales; family Sapindaceae; genus Nephelium; species Nephelium lappaceum. The sequence continues at coordinate 51,306 of JAIZFV010000556.1, forward strand.
TTGCGAGAGACTTATAGGGAGGAAGAAATCAGATGGGCAGTTTTTCAGCTGGGCCCATCGAAAGCGCCAGGACCGGACGGTTTCCATGCTTTGTTTTTCCAAAAATTCTGGGGCGTGGTGGGCAAGGAATTCACGGACGTGTGCCTCAGGATTCTGAATGGTAATGGCCTGTTGCTAGACTTTAATCGAACGAACGTCGTCCTCATTCCAAAAAAGAAGCGGGCGGTAGCCTTGACGGACTTTCGTCCGATCAGTTTGAGTAGTGTTGTGTATAAGGTAGTGACGAAAGTTATTGCCCAAAGAGTGAAAAAGGTGTTGCCAGTGCTTATCTCTTCAAATCAATCGGCCTTCGTTCCTAGTAGGCAGATTGTGGACAATATTTTGCTCTCCTTTGAGTTACTGCATTCCCTTAATCAGCGGCGGAAAGGAAAGAGTGGTTGGATGGCTTTGAAGCTAGATATGTCAAAAGCTTATGATAGGGTGGAGTGGGGTTTCCTAGAGGCGGTGCTTACGAAGATGTGCTTCCCGCATTCGTTGGTCAGCCTCATAATGAGGTGTGTGACCACGGCAAGAATGTCTGTTCTCTTGAATGGGGAGTCAGCGATCGATATTAAACCAACAAGGGGTCTTCGTCAGGGATGTCCATTATCTCCCTATCTTTTTCTCCTGTGTGCGGAGGCCTTCTCAAGTGGGCTTAGGAAAGCAGAGAGAGGGGGAAGAGGCCTTGGGATGAGATGCGTTAGGCGAGCTCCCCTCATTAGCCACCTCTTCTTTGCAGATGACAGTATCCTATTCGGTAAGGCGTCGATCACCAACTGCGGCTTAATTGAAGAGGTAATCAAGTCGTATGGGCAAGGTTCGGGGCAGTGCGTCAACCTAGAGAAATCCTCGATTGCTTTCAGTCCAAATGTGGGTGAACGGTTAAGGAGGGATATCCAGAGCAACCTTAGGGTGGTAGATGGGAAAGGGTACGACAAGTATCTTGGTATGCCGGCTCTTGTTGGCAAGAATAAACGGAAAACTTTTAACGTGATCAAGGAAAAGGTGTGGGAGAAGCTTTGTGGCTGGAAAGGGGGGTTGTTCTCGTTCGGTGGCAAGGAGGTTCTAATCAAAGCCGTTGCCCAAGCGATCCCTATCTACATTATGAACTTGTTTAGGCTGCCAGGGAGTTTATGTAAGGAGTTAGGGTCGCTTGCGTCTAGATTCTGGTGGGGTTCCAAAGGTGAGAAGAGGAAAATTAGTTGGGTAAGTTGGGCGAAGATGTGCCTTCCTAAGCGTAAGGGTGGGCTAGGTTTCAAAGATCTGGTGGCTTTCAACCAAGCCCTTCTGGCGAAGCAGGCATGGCGTATCTTCAAGGATCCTGAGTCGCTGGTATCTCGTCTCCTGAAGGCCAAGTATTTCCCGAACGAAGAGTTTTTGGTTGCTGGTCAGAAACGGGGGGGTTCCCATGTGTGGCAGAGCATCTTGTGGGGTAAGGCATTGCTATGGAAGGGGTTAAGATGGCAGGTTGGAGATGGCAGTTCGATCAGAGTCTTTGAGGACTCGTGGTTGCCACGAAAGTTCACCTTCAGGCCTATATCAAGTGGTGTGGGTATGGATGTGAGAGTTTCTGACTTAATTGATAGAGGGAATAAGTGTTGGAACCTATCAACTCTCAACCAACTTTTCCTTCCGGTGGATGTAGAGGTGATCCTGGAGGTTCCCCTTAGTGTGAGACAAACGAAGGATAGGCTCCGGTGGCATTACGATAAAAAAGGGCTTTATTCGGTCAAGAGTGGCTACCACCTCGCGAGGCAACTATCGACGGACGACTCGCCAGCTTCCAGTACGGTGGGTGGAGAGTGGTGGCAGCAGTTGTGGAACCTTGCTATTCCTCCTAAGGTCAAGATTTTTGTGTGGCGTGCATGCAACAACGCCCTTCCGGTCAAAGTGAATCTGGCAAGGAGGGGTGTGATCGCGGAGGTAGGATGTTTTCTTTGTTGCGAGGAGGTTGAGTCGGCTGAGCATTCTTTAATGAGGTGTATGGCGGTTCGGCCTGTCTGGGATGAGTTCCAGGGGATTAAGGGGGGTGCGGTGCTGGATTCAGGTTCCATCTTGGACCTGGTGGATGCGGTTAGGTGTAAGGGGAGTAAGGAAGTGGTTGAGCTGATGTGTGTGACCTTATGGTGTATTTGGAATAATAGAAACGCCGCTCTTCAGGGGCTCAGGACATGCTCTTCGGCTGAAGTGGTGGAGTGGGCTGGTGTGGTTCTTGCTGAATTCCAGTCTATTGTTAAAGCCTCCTATGCTCCCCAGGCTGGGGTGCCGGTTCTGCGTGCTCCTCCAGAGTGGTGCCCTCCATCAGCTGGGTGTCTAAAGCTGAACACGGATGCAGCGGTAATTCCTGGTAAGTGCTGGTTTGGTGTGGGAATTGCTATCAGGGATCATTTGGGGTTTGTGGTGGCTACGAATCTCGGCAGATGCAGGGTTGTTTTTCACCTGCAATTGGGGAGCTGCTGGCTGTTAGAGAAGGGTTGTCTTTGGCGCAGGAGTTTGGGCTTCGTATTCATACTGTCGAAGTTGATGCATCTAATGTGGTCAAAGATTTAAACTCAGATTGTGACCAATGGGGAGACAATGGTCTGATTATTGGAGATATCAAATATCTAAGTAACGAGGTAGGCGTGTCGTTATGCCAAGCCATCCCTAGGTTGGGGAATCGCTTGGCCCATTATCTCGCCTCTTTTGCTTTATCCTCATCTGAGGTTCGTCGGTGGCATGACGTCACCGTAGATTGTATTTGTTCTGGTTGTGTTTAATTGATAGTCTTTTCAAAAAAAAAAATAATATATATATATATATATAAAGGAACTCACTTTAGTACTTCACACCGGGCATCTAAAATGTCAGGATCGGCGCTGTCTATATATAGCCATGCAAGGAAGGTTAGTTAATATTTAATTAGAGCTAATTAAACAGAATGGATACCTCACTGTTTTTGGCTGCTAGGAAAGGGAATGTAGAAGCCTTGCGCGAACTCCTCCAAGATGATCCTCTTCTCTTAGAGCATGCCACAATTTCCTCCACTCATACTCCCTTGCACATAGCTTCCATGCTAGGACACCTTGATTTTGTCAAGGAATTGATAAAATGCAAGAGCAATATTGCAAACTATGTAAAAGAACTGGACCAAAATGGGTTCAGCGCAATTCACATGGCATGCGCAAATGGGCACCACGAGGTGGTGAGAGAGCTTTTAGAGGTCAATGATGAGCTTTGCAATCTCAGTGGGAAAGATGGAATGACTCCTCTCCACTGTGCTTCCATCAAAGGGAGGGTTGAGATAATTAGTCACTTTCTTTCTGTTTCATCAGCAATCATCTCAGAGATTACAGTAAGAAAAGAAACTGCTCTTCATCTTGCTGTAAAACATAGCCAATTTCATGCTCTTGAAATTTTGGTGGAAGGGCTAAAGCAGAACAATTTGTTAGAATTACTAAATTCAAAGGATGAGGAAGGAGACACCGCCCTCCACCTAGCTGCAGCCAGAAGAAATCGTCAGGTAAGATCTTGATTTTAATACAAAACTATAGAAATTTTCAAGATTCCAATTTTTATTGGGAGTACAAACAATTAATAAGTTACGTGCTTGGGCGATGTACAGGCTATAACGTTACTGCTGGAATGCAACATTTCAAATCCAGGAACACTGCAAGTAAATGCTATGAACGAGAGCCGTCTGACCGCACTGGATCTTGTCATGCTCTTTCCATGCGACTCTGGCTGTGATGACATTGAAAGGCTGCTCAAACAGGGCGGTGCAGAGAGAGGGCGCTTCTTAAATGACAATACTAATTCTCCACGAGCCCCTAAGAATCAAGTTCTCAGTCAGTCCCAACAACCAACAAGTTGCCCGACAACGAATCTATCCCAAGAAGAAATACTAGATTGGACAGACTACTTCAAGTTTAAATTTGACAGAAGCAACCCAGACCAAGTGAGGAGTGATTTGTTAGTGGTGGCAGTCCTGATGGCAACAGCAACCTATCAGGCCTGCCTAAGCCCTCCTGGTGGCCTTAATGCGGATGGCAACGACAAAGGCACAGCAGTTCTAGCTGCAAACCCAGTTTCATTCATATTATTCACGTGCTTCAATACTATGGGCTTTTTCGCATCGATGGGGACCATCACGGTATTGACAGACAAATTTCCTTTGCAACGGGAGCTGCAAGTAGCCGTATCTGCAATGGGGGTTACCTATGCACTGCAATGGTAACAATGGCACCCCAAGGAACCATCCGGAGAGTCGTTATGCCGATTTGCATCCTATCGACTATGTTAATGCCAGCTGCATCACATACAACAAGAAAATGGTACAAAACAAGACGCAGTAGAGGGCTTGCAAACAGGCGCCATCAGAATGTTTGATGGGTGAGCTCCAGAGAGCCCATGTAGAATGCTCCAAAGATAAAGAATCTCTGTTTCTGTCATCTAGGATAGAATGCTATACGTGTGTTTCATAAGATGGCTGAGTCGTTGGTTCCATCAACTGTCAATGTAATAAATGGTGTAATTAGCGTGATGTTATAGCCGAAAAATGTTTGTGTAAAATCTGTTTTGATAATTTCTATACAAATTAAGGCCTAAACAACCATGTCTTACTAGCTATAGCATAGCTTGAGATTGAAAAACGCAAACACATTCGAATCCGTTTCGTCATCTTTAGGCAATTTATTATCTATGTCCTGCTTTGAGAGCATACATGTTTTGAGTTCAACTTTCAAGAATAGACAGGCAGCAATGTGTTATATATCAGCTCTACTGCATGATTCATCAATTAAAACGTGATGTAACAACAATTTAATATTAAACCAAGCCAAAAGACAAGTTGGGAAGGAGAATGCAAGACGACAAATTTTAACTATATTCCCCTCCAAATTTCATAACAAAACGAAGAAAAACAATTCAATTATTTCAAATCACCATTTTTATTAAATTTATTATTTTATTAATCAACCGTTATTTTAATTATTATTTTTTAAAAAACTTTTCTATCCAGTTATTTTTCTTTAAACTTTTTTTTTAATCAACGTTTCTAATAATTTTAATAAAGTAGACAAGCACGTGACTTTTCTACCCAATTATTTTGTTTCAACATTTTTCTTTTTTATAGACAACATTTCTTTAAACTTTCTGACTAAATTCAGTGTACAATTTGGCATACATACATACATACATACATATATATATATACTAATTTGGCATTTTTTCCATGCATATATCATTAAAATATATAGAATTTTATCAAATTTCTTGTATATTCTTATGAGATCCAGCAACGGCAAATAAAGGTTTGTGTTCAAGAAACAATGTACTAGCTTATGTTGGTAATTCCGTGCTTAATTTCCCTTTACATCTCTGTTGCTACAAGTATCTGTGTGTTGGATACATCTTTTGTTATTGGCCTGTATATTCTCTAACATCAATATGTGACAGATTAAGCTTATGTTAGGGAACATACCACATCTTCTGAAACTTGTATGGTCATGGATTACACCTTCAGAAGATGACAAAGATGTCTATAGGTAACTCTTGATATAACATTTCTGTGTCCATAGACACGTCAAGTATTGTTCTTTCAATTGTCCATGGGTATTCATAAATCTAAACCTCTCAATGATTGCCCTGTTTTAATTGCTTGTGGGTCAACATGTGGGCTAAATTGTTGCTATAACTTGAAATGCCCATTAAAAGATTTTAGTTCTTCTCCTATAGTTGCAAAGTTTCAAACATGAGGGTAATTACTGCAATTTAAGGGTAATTACCACTTAAGTATAGTTTAATCCTTCCTCTTTATGAAATGAATTTTTGTTTCGTTTCCATACCAAAAAACAATTGTTTTGTTAAGTATGCTCTGTTGTTCCTTACAAGTCACATGGTGATCCTTTTAGGGAGGAGCTTATGAATGTTGGCAAGCGCATTGTAAGTGTGTGAGAAATTATAAACCTGGCTGTGTTGAGTGTGCCTCCTTTTCTTTAAACTGTGTTTACAATTGAGGATTTGTTTTTTTAACTAATTTGCAGAAATATAGAGAGCATGTCTTTACTGTTTGTCTTTTACAGTTATGATCATTGCAAAGTTGGTTGTAGTGCTTTTATTATCTATTAGATTTCTCATTCGTATATGCTTGGCGTAAGACGAGAGGATTACTCCTTGTGTTATGAAACACTAGTCACTTTTTTTGGTAATTGTAATAACTAGAAAAGATGATGACAGGTATACAATGTTTTCTATGTTCAAAGCAACAAGAGGGATTGATTAGGATTTATGCTTCCCAACCACCGATGCATTGATCTCTTTGTGCACACGGTGGAATTAAGGATAGATAGCAGGTGACAGTTGTTGCTTGTTGAGGTTATGTTTTCTGTTGCATCCTTCTTTTTAATACGTATTCACTTGAAGTCCAACAATCATCACCACATGATTAATGTATCAAGTTATCATGAATACATGGATCCAGATTAAAGTGTTAGCTGTTTCAAGGTATTTACAGTCAGAGATTTAGTTTTTGCTGCTGACTTGGCAGCATCTGTATCTAATGCAGTACAGAATCTCAAGAAACCAAGCCTGAGAATCTTAATTATTTGCTTTCTTATTTTGGTGGAGTTTCATGTCTTTTTGTTATGATAAATGGGAATAAAGTTTCACATTGTCTTTTAACATAAAAAAAATAAAATAAGTTAAGACACTGAATCTATAAAAGTTTACTAAAATTAAGTACTACAAAAGTGGTCTAAATAACTGTCATCACAATACAGAAAAGAGGTCTTATCACACTTGTTGATAATTATAATAACCGGAAAAGATGATGATAGGTATACAATGTTCCTATGTTCAAAGCAATATAAGAGAAACGGTCGTTGCTTGTTGACATTTTGTTTTTTGTTGCATCCTTCATCTCTTTATATATTATCTTTTCTTTTTTCTTTTTTAAATTAATATTATCTTTTCTTTTTAATTTGGCAATGTTGATATATAATTTGCATATGGGCACATAGAAATATAGTGTTTGATATAGGATGCAATGGACTTATGAGAGGTTGGCAAAATAGTTAAGGCTGTGAATTGCTCAAACAAGGTTTAGGATTTGAATCCCCGCATGGATGCCTATACAGCCAGAGGCCATGGTTTATTACTTTCAAATGATTGTAGGGTTTAACAAAGCTCTAGTTTTGAACTATTTCGTATAATTTCTGAAACTCTTTTAATTAAATCTCTTTCTGTAAATGTTGGTGAATTTTTCAATAAACCAAATTTATTAAAACCTTGCAAGTGCACAAATCGTTTGACTGAGTATAGTGACAAGCAAGAGTCGATCCCACGAGGAGTTTCAACTTACTTTAATTTTAAATTTATTTAAAACCTAAACTAGAGCAATTAAAATAAATAAAAGGGTTTTTGGAATTAAATTGAGAATAAACTAAATTAATGCATAAAATTAAATAAAAGAAATCAATGAATAAAAGCTTAGTTAGAACATCTTATCCACCACTAAACAATCCCTCAATTTGCTAAAAAGATTAATAAAGCAAATTCATAATAATGCATGATGAAGATATTCACGACAAGGTATGATTAACTCATGTCGTATAGATTCTTCCTTAATTAGTGTACAAATCGCATGATGTCTACGTAGATGCGTGTATTCCTAATTATAACCTAGCATGATGTCTACTTAGGTTTAATAATTGAAACCCATTAAGCATTAGAAGAATATGAATATCACACAAATCCTAAAACATGATGTCTATTCTAGTTATCTATGAATTAATGTCCCTCAATTGGTTCGTAAGCAATTGATTGTTGCAAACAAAGAATATGCCCGTATGATGTGCGGTTTATATTCTTACAACATAATCCTAAAAATATGTTTCTAAGGTGATCAATCAAAGAAACAAAATAAATAGAATAAAATTAAACTAGAGACATTAATTTCATCATGCAAAATATAAATCTTTATTGAAAAGATAAACAAATTGAGTTCATGTTTAGGGCTTCAAGTTAGCCCTAACTAATAAACTAACTAAATAAAAATAAAGAAAAGAAAAGATGAAACTGAAGCCTTCAGTCTTGCTCCTACGCTTCTCTCTCTGTCTTCTGATCTTTCTCTTCTTGATCTCCCCCATTGAATGGTGAAAGCAGCTATTTATAGGCACCTAATCCTTGAGAGACAAGATTTCCTCAATTGAGAAGGATTCCACTGTCAACTTTGATTTGGAATCAAGTTTTGATTTGGAAGGTAAATCCCTTTTATTTTAGGACTAAAACTCTTCCTAATTGCTTGACTCATTTAATTAGGACGTTTCGAGGTTTAGGAAATTGATTAGGAATGCTAAAAGAGGAAATTCGAATTTCCTATGTTTTCCCGTAGCTGTCAGGTCTCGTGACAGTCTGACCTTCAGACACTAAATCTATCATAACTTTCTCTAGAAAATTCCAATTGACAAACCGTCAGCGGCTATGGAAACTAGACATCCGGGGCTTTAATTTGATAGGTTATAAATCACACAACTCGAACTGTACACTTCGTACGAGCTCCCGCAAGTCACGTTACGTTTCTGCCCAAAATTCTGCAATTTCCTTCTAAAACATTCTCCAATTCCTTGAGCTGTAATTAATCTTCAAAAATCTTTCGATTCAATCATTTTTCTTCTCAAAACCTAATTCAAAGCATAAAAACATAAAACAAATTAAAAGTACCAATTCCACACAAAAACATGGCACAAATAATAGGTAATATGGGCATAAAATAATGATAATTAATGACTCAACAAATACCCCCAAACCTATATTTTGCTAGTCCTCGAGCAAAACTAGAACTTTAAAACAACCTAATCTAAAAATACTGAAAATAAAACACAATCCATTTTCGTAGGTAAACACGATGGCATTGAGCGTATACCACAAGCCTTTAAACCCCTAGGTGTCCCTAGTAGGAGGAGTTGTGTCTCCTGAGGGTTTACCAGCAACGATACCCACAAACGTTAAAACATTCCACCCATAACTCATCAACATGTCACTAAATGCAAGTCAACAAAAATTTCATACATGCATGATCTTGTATCAAGACTAAAGATAAGTCATTAATAATCTAAAACATAATCATCAACAATCTCATACCACATTCAAAGCAATCTCATTTCAAAATACCATATTCACATGTCATGGACTTATTTCGCCTCGACTCTAATCCTCACAAGATATTGCTCATAACTCTCTCAAGAGTCCTAAGGCAAACACTCATGCAATCATATATGACAGAGGTTATGTAAAGGCATAGCAAGCGTCTTTTATATCACATATGAATATAGACATTGAAAAGAACCGCACTTTAAGTAAATAGATCTCATGAATGGAATCAAATACTAAGAACGTAGATAGAGCATGATGACATACTTTAACTCTCAAATTGGACTTCTCTCTTTCAAAGATCAATAGGTCATACTAAAGGTTGTATTTGGGCTAAGGTTGATTAATGAGTAAGCAATAAAAGTCTAGGTTCAAAAGAAACTTAGGATCACACCAAAGCACTTCATTCATTGTTCTTTTTTCTTCTCTTCACAACCTTCTTTCTTTTCTATTCTTCATTCTTCCTCCTTCATTCACTTCCACTTTCCCTCGCATATTTAGGCATTATAAAACTTAATTTGTGCTCCTTACATTTTTATTCATTCTTTATTTTTTTCTTTTTTTTCTTTTTTTTTAACCTCTTTTTTTTTTTTTTTTTTTCAAAACAATCATGCATAAAAGCACACTTTTTCAATACATATGCCCATGTACACATCATATCAATACTAATACTTTAATTCTCTTCTCCTTTAGCACCACTTGGTATGATCCCAAACTTCTAAAGTATGGTTAAATTTAAGGCTCAATAGGATCATTTAGTAAGGGTAGACAAAGAAAAAGGCTAAATATGTTTGGCTTCAAAGGGTTTGATGATGTATTTCAATTCAAAGTGAGGGAATAGACTTTTATGAGGTGAAAACTTGCCTATATTACTTCTAAGAAGTCCATCCAATTCTTAAATCAAAGCAACTCATGTTATCTACAATGATGATTTGTTCTTTAGTATTCAATGCAAAACCTATAGAGATCATCTATTAAGAACAAAGACGAAGAGTGTTTAAAGAGTGGAAACAATTAAATCACTCAAAAAGAAATGCTTAAAAAGCTCAAATCCTCACCAAGGGTAGTCTCCACTAATAGTCCATAATTCATACAAACATAGTATCTATCCACTCAATTAACTAAAATCATGGTATTCAAAAGTCTCAAATCATGTAAAGATGTTCATGGCTACTCCCTAGTAAAGATATCCAATAAAAAAACATGCATAAAAACTCCATCAACAGACACAAAGTAACTGGCCAATTTGCTATAGTAGAATAAAAAACTAAAAAAAAAAAAAACGAAAATTTTATGAAAAATGTTGAAAATTTTTTGAAAAATGTTGAAAATTTTTATCGAAACCTAAAATCTAAAAACGTTTTTCACCACCCCCGAACCTAAACTAAACATTATCCTCAATGTTTCAAATGTAAAGCATAAGTAAGAGAATAGTGAAAAGCAAAAATAAAAAGAAAATAAAAGGAACGAAATTACCCAGATGGGTTGCCTCCCATCAAGCGCCTTAGTTAACGTCTTGGCTAGACGTTCTTCTACCACTTTATCAATCTGGCTCCCAAGGGTAGGTATGTCTACACATTAATGGTCTTGACCCTTTACGCTTGAATTTGAGCCAGGATATTTTATCTCGACCATTAAAAACACGCCCTTGATGGCATGATTTAGGATAAACTTCCAACTGCTTGTACCCATTCCATCTTTTGAGTCTCTTTTTTAAATATCTTCCTCTCTCATATGTATGAAGAAGGAATTTTCTTTTCATAACATAGAACTCATAAAGATTTAGTGGTAGCTCATTTGAACACACATCTTCTACCTTTTTGTTCTTCAAATCAACCTTATAACGATCCCCTTCCATTGGTAGCAGTTCGCAAGACTTGAGTTCTTTGTAGACCACCTTTTCAGTATGGACCCTACTTGTGATTTCACCATATTGCATATCCACCAATTGACGAGTAACATCGATAGGCTCGAACACCCCCATACCTAGTTCCTTAGATATGGAGTGTTGTGTAACGTATGGTGTAGTATCAATTTGTGGCATCTCTTCGGGTTCTTCGTCTTGAATTAAGGTCTCTTCAACTTCACCTTCTTCATTATCTTGCCACTCATCATCAGTAAAATATTTGAATACTGAAGTAGACTCATCCTTATGACACTGCTCATCTTCCTCTAACTCGCCTTGGTGACCCAAGATTACCAACTGTTCAACTTGGTATTCCAAGTTCTTGATACATTGTCCCATTTGGTTTTTCAAATTTTTTATTCTTGTAGCCATTTGAGCATTGGTTTGTCTTGTCTCCTGCATGAAAGATATGAGCATCTTTTCAAATTTTGTATCTTGCTCAACAGATTCTTCTTCTTGAGATGGATTACTGAACTGTTGATTATAGCCTTGAAAATACTGGGGACCATAAGGCTGTTGAAACTGATCTTGAAAATTCGATGGATATGAATTTTGATCGAAATTCGGTTGACCACTCCATCCTGAGTTGTAGAAGTTTGAATGCGGATGATAGTATTGCTGATTAAAATCAGTCACATAATTGTCTGATGCTTGACTACTCCAATAACTATCATTCCATTGACCACCACTCCAATTATTACTCCTTATGGATGGGCTTTGGAAATCATTCATCCCACCACGATTGCACCATTGGTAGTTCCTATAGGCCATTCCTTGGTCTCGTTCCACCTCCTCATACATTCTCGAACAATTTCTTGATAAACGTCCTCTATTGGCACACATATTTTGGGAAATAAGTTGTTGCACAACTCGAGTTAAGTTATCTAATTGAAACCCCAAATCATCAAAATTGTCCTCATGTAATCCGTGGTTGTTGTGAGCCATGGTCCTGAAAAAAGAAAATAATAATTAAACTAAAAACAAAAAAATAAAATAAAATAAAATAAAATAAAACAAAAATAAACTTAAAATCAAAGCAAGTATGTTAACTCCCCGGCAACGGCGCCAAAAACTTGTTGGTGAATTTTTCAATAAACCAAATTTATTAAAACCTTGCAAGTGCACAAATCGTTTGACTGAGTATAGTGACAAGCAAGAGTCGATCCCACGAGGAGTTTCAACTTACTTTAATTTTAAATTTATTTAAAACCTAAACTAGAGCAATTAAAATAAATAAAAGGGTTTTTGGAATTAAATTGAGAATAAACTAAATTAATGCATAAAATTAAATAAAAGAAATCAATGAATAAAAGCTTAGTTAGAACATCTTATCCACCACTAAACAATCCCTCAATTTGCTAAAAAGATTAATAAAGCAAATTCATAATAATGCATGATGAAGATATTCACGACAAGGTATGATTAACTCATGTCGTATAGATTCTTCCTTAATTAGTGTACAAATCGCATGATGTCTACGTAGATGCGTGTATTCCTAATTATAACCTAGCATGATGTCTACTTAGGTTTAATAATTGAAACCCATTAAGCATTAGAAGAATATGAATATCACACAAATCCTAAAACATGATGTCTATTCTAGTTATCTATGAATTAATGTCCCTCAATTGGTTCGTAAGCAATTGATTGTTGCAAACAAAGAATATGCCTGTATGATGTGCGGTTTATATTCTTACAACATAATCCTAAAAATATGTTTCTAAGGTGATCAATCAAAGAAACAAAATAAATAGAATAAAATTAAACTAGAGACATTAATTTCATCATGCAAAATATAAATCTTTATTGAAAAGATAAACAAATTGAGTTCATGTTTAGGGCTTCAAGTTAGCCCTAACTAATAAACTAACTAAATAAAAATAAAGAAAAGAAAAGATGAAACTGAAGCCTTCAGCCTTGCTCCTACGCTTCTCTCTCTGTCTTCTGATCTTTCTCTTCTTGATCTCCCCCATTGAATGGTGAAAGCAGCTATTTATAGGCACCTAATCCTTGAGAGACAAGATTTCCTCAATTGAGAAGGATTCCACTGTCAACTTTGATTTGGAATCAAGTTTTGATTTGGAAGGTAAATCCCTTTTATTTTAGGACTAAAACTCTTCCTAATTGCTTGACTCATTTAATTAGGACGTTTCGAGGTTTAGGAAATTGATTAGGAATGCTAAAAGAGGAAATTCGAATTTCCTATGTTTTCCCGTAGCTGTCAGGTCTCGTGACAGTCTGACCTTCAGACACTAAATCTATCATAACTTTCTCTAGAAAATTCCAATTGACAAACCGTCAGCGGCTATGGAAACTAGACATCCGGGGCTTTAATTTGATAGGTTATAAATCACACAACTCGAACTGTACACTTCGTACGAGCTCCCGCAAGTCACGTTACGTTTCTGCCCAAAATTCTGCAATTTCCTTCTAAAACATTCTCCAATTCCTTGAGCTGTAATTAATCTTCAAAAATCCTTCGATTCAATCATTTTTCTTCTCAAAACCTAATTCAAAGCATAAAAACGTAAAACAAATTAAAAGTACCAATTCCACACAAAAACATGGCACAAATAATAGGTAATATGGGCATAAAATAATGATAATTAATGACTCAACAGTAAACTGATGTTATGTAATCTCTTTCTATACTGATCAATCTCAATATATAACATCTGTAATATGGAAATCTATACTACTAGTATCTAGGAAAATCTATCATACATAATGGAAATACTCAACATACACGTAGAGTAAGGGATAATATCTGTCATACACGTATTGGGCGCCTCAATAACTCTCTCGACATCTGCCATATATGTGCTGGGGGAATCTAAGGCTCACACATGTGTAGCCTATCCAACCGTTGAGGGGAAGGTACAATCTTGATGTTTTGAAAACATTTTTTGTTTTCATTCTCAAATCTTAAATGAATTTCGTATACGAGTATACATAATTCTCTATTTATATATATATATATAATTCTAACTGAATACATTTCTCAAATTATAAATCAATATTCTTTCTTGAAACATAAAAATAACATTAAAATATTCTAAACATTTTTTATAATAAACTTAAATTGAAAACTAAAATTCCGATTGAAATTTCTAAAACATATACAATGCACATACACACAACAAATTCTCATTTCGAGATAAATATAATCTTCCTTTTCCAATATGTATTTAATATACTTGTATCACTATAATAACTCGAAAGCATATTATGTAAACATAATTAATAATTTGTAAAACCAATTAATTAATTAAATCATTTAATTTCAATAAATAATAAAAAGCTGAAATGTAAATAAACATAATTCAATCAATTAAATTAAAATAAAACTATCTACTCACTTAACTTTTAGTTCTCAAGGCTGATTTTTATTGCTTCTCTCCCTGAATCCATGCCTAGCTAAAATCCTATGAAAACTTAATTTAAAATTTATGAATAGCTAATACACGTATATAATATATTTTCAAACTTCCCAAAACTAATATCACTTATCTACACATCCCTCTGTAAACCACCTGACAGTGTCCTACTGTACCCTTCTTTCATTGTTTTCTTTCTATTTCAAGTCATTTCTTCTAGGGGTGGCAATATGGGTTACGACACGATAGGTCGACACGAATTTGCGAAAAATAAATGGGTATGGGTTTGAGTTAAACGAATTCGTGTCATAATCGTGTCAACCCGTTTAATTCGTTTATTAAACGAATCGAATTAGGTCTGTTTAAACGAATCGCAAGTTGACATGATTGAATTAGGGGTCAAATTATAATATTATATATTATAGAGTGTAGGGTGTAATTATGCACATATATATATATATATACACACACACATTTAACCAAACCTTACCCTTTTCAACATCATTTTCATTTTTTGGCAGCCACCACACACTCTCCCTCCCCTTGTCGCTGCTTCTCCCCTCCCTCACGATCGCCAACCACCGCTTCTTCCTCACGGTCATCGCTCCTCCCCTTCTCCTTAGCGGTTCCCGCTCCTCCTCTTCTCCCTCACGGTCGTCACTCGTCCTCTTCACCCTCATGGTCACCACCACCGTCGCTGCTCCCTTATGGTCACCGTCGCTTCTCCCCATCTCCCTCACGGTCTCCGTCGCTTCTCCTCTTCTCCCTCACGATCGCCGCCACTTCTCTTCTCCCTCACGGTCGCCGTCGCTTCTCCCCTTCTCCCTCACGGTCGCCGCCCCTTCTCCACGGCTCCACCACTATGTCCACCATCTCCACCACTAAATCCACCACCTCTTTAATTTTATTTGTGTTTTCTGTCCTTTGATTTTGGTTTTCATTTTATTTTTTTAATTTTGTTAGGTGTGTTTGATTGATTTGGAATTGTTACTTGGTGATGTAATCTGTATAAAAGTTTATTGAGCTTACTTAGAAGTATTTGAAACTTTGAGGTTTGGCCATGGTTGTGTTGGAATCGTCACTGTTCATCATTATTCATATCTATTTAAATGAATTTAAAAGAATTAACGAGTTAAACGGGTTAAACGAATTAACGGGTTGATGGGTTAATGGATTTGAATCCTTTATGATCCAAGTAATAAACGAATTAATCGTGTCGTGTCGTGTTATTCGTTTCTAAACGAATTCGTGTCGAATTTGAAAGTGTTGACCCGTTTATTAAACGAATTCGTATCGAATTAGTCGAATCCATAAACGAATCGAATCGAATTCAGCTCAATCCGACACGCCAACCCGTTTTGCCACCCTAATTTCTTCTCTTTCATTTCCAACCTCAATTTCCCTTCACTCTTATATATATGTACATATATTTTCTCATAAAAGCATAACACCGCAGCGTATACCAACCCAATTTTTTTTTTGTTTTCCCTTTTCTTTTTTCCTCACGTTTCAGACATCTGAAAACTTATGTTGTCTCAACTTCACTCTACTTCTTTTATCTAGGTTTATCAATGTTGAAATACCTATAAGACCCTTGATGTTCCGGCCCTCTAAATTGATCAAATTTCAACTCCATATTCTGTCAAATAATCAGCCACAACAACCCTTGTTTCGTCCAGTCCTCTCTCTTTAGATTCTGTTGTATTTCTTTCCACCATTTTCAGCCCAACAACCTGTCTTCTTCTTCTAAATCTATTTCTCTTGACATCTCTTTGTCTCAATGAGAATAAGACCGACAGTTGTTGCTACAAGCAGCTGTCTGTTGACAGAATAGAGACCACGGCTCTCTGTTTTTGTTTTTAAATATCAATCCAATTTTTATTTTTTATTTTTAAACATGTGCTGGGTGCCTTTAGAAGTTGTTGAGGGTGTATTTAGCGTTGGTGGGCTTAGTGACTGGCCTAACATAGTTGGGTGTATCTATAGGCCATTCCCCTCTTAAATATAATTGGGCTTTTTGGGCTGGTAGGCTTCAATTTATGTTCTTAAAAATTCTACTGGGTTGGTCCATTTAATATTTATTGTTAGCTCATCATTGATTGAAAAATTAAACCTAACATACATGAATTAAAGGGAATGATGTATGATGCGTAGACATACCATGATGAACACTTATCTTCTATGTGATATATATTCATGCTTTCTATGACATATACTTAGACTTTTCCAGAAAGGAAAAAAAAAAAATCTTAGAAACCTTACCTTTTAACTGCAAGTCAACAATTTATGATCCTACACCAATAACTCATTAAAATTCACAACATAATTCCTCCAAAATTGTTATCTAAATAAAACTACTCACCAAAAGGAAAATAAAACAACATAAATCATTATCCTGGTAGTGCTTGTCATCATCAAATAATGCTAAAAAAACATGTTTGGCCACGTTCAATTATTTTTAAAATTTTCTTCTAAGATCCACTTCTTGTTCAATATCACTACCAATCGTCATTAAATGATTTGACACTTTGCTTTATATTTTTCTACACGACACAAAGTGTCCATATTAATTATAGGGGATATTTCTAAGAAAACCCTCAATGTTTGTAGCAAATGTGAAAAAGCACCTCGTAGTTGGTAATTTTGCACATCGAGTTATAATTAAATCATTAAGCAACACTCCATCGTTAACAAATCTGTCCTTCCTTCTTAAACTCATTGTCCTTCCCTTCACTAGCGCCTCCTTCACAGATAGCCACTAGTTGCCTCTCTTTTCCTTCTCCCTCCTTCGCCAATGCCTTTCCCTTCCCTCTTTCTCAATTCCTTTCTCCTTCTAGTCATTCTTCTCCACTTTTCTGGTCTCATCAATAGCGAGCAACTTTGTGTGAGTTTGGTTTAATTTGATGGTGTCTTCAAGCGTTTGATGGTTTGAAGTTGAATTTGATGGAAAGTTTTGATTTTGTGATAAAGTTTTTTTTTTTTTTTAACTCTTAATTAGTGGTTTTTTTAGTATAGTTAGGGTTTAATTTGATTGATTTTTTTAAAAAAAAATTTTATTTATTTGTTGTTAATGAGGTGTGATGGTTGTGGATTAACATGTGGTGACAGGATTTAGGCATGT
Organism: Nephelium lappaceum; assembly: GCA_021234005.1. Taxonomy (NCBI): domain Eukaryota; kingdom Viridiplantae; phylum Streptophyta; class Magnoliopsida; order Sapindales; family Sapindaceae; genus Nephelium; species Nephelium lappaceum. The sequence goes on from JAIZFV010000556.1 coordinate 68,878, forward strand.
GTTGTATTAGTGCTTTTGATTTTGAATGTTGTTTTTGTATGGGGATTAGGTTTTGAATGCTTAAGAGTGATGGTTAGGTTAGTGTTTGGGAGTGATTAAGGGGTGTTTAACAGCTGCCTCAGGTGCTCTCTCTATTTCTTCATCAAAGATGAAGAGTTGTCGATGAAGCAACAAAGGCCACCTAAGTGCCCTTTTTGTTTCTTTAGATTTTTTTGGTTTTTAATTTTTTTTTCCTTTCATTATTTTTAATTGATGAAAATTTGTTTTTATTTAATAAAGCAAGGGCAATTTTGACTTTTCACATTCAAGCCTAACTTTGTTGATAGAATTGTAATGAAGGGCTTTTTTTTTTTTTTTTTTTTTGTAATTAACTAAAAAACTTAAACTATGTGGTGCCTTTCACATTTGTGGCAAACGTTGGGCGCTTTTGAAAAATAGCTCTTTAATTTTAGCTACCCACATTACATTTTCATCATAGGTAAGTACTTTCAAAATAGGTGGCTTGAAACACATCTAAAACCTAGACATTATCTTCCTCTAAAAGCCAATGATATCAAGCCACTTGCATTGTCCTGAAAGCAACTTGACAGCTTAGCTTGCACTGAAAGTAACTTGACCTCTTGATATTCAAATAATGTCATGTATCAAGATAAACAAATTGATGTATCATAATCTAAGATGAGATACCCAAATAAAGTGGGGGTAATGGGATTCTCATTCCATAACCCCAAATTCATGTGAGACCGATCATTTTATTCCCATTACAGAATGATTTTAGAGCAAGTAAACACTATCAATCATTTTCATTTCCCATTCTTATTCCTCAATTCATCAAATAAACACACCCTAAGTGTTTGTAAAAGCGTTTGTTAGACTTGTTTTTTTTTTTTCATTCAAATTCATATTTTTTCAAAATTAGCGAAAACTTTAACAAGTGGAGTGCATTGGTATCTCACTCAGACTTTTTAGAGAGAATAACAACATTGAGTACAAGCACATGAAGAAGGGATACTAATTGGAGGAGTTGGGTTGCCAACATTTTCTAAACCTGGGACCACTTGCGTTTCATTTTTTCAACACCATTAGTGATTATTGAGACCCATTTAAAAAAATAGGGGAATTTATCAGTTTTACCCAAATAAAAAGGAAATTTTTGTTTTTATCCAATATTTTATAAAAAAAATTTTTTGACCTCTCAAACAAATTATTTCCATTGTATACCCAAGAATACTAAATTACTCTTAAAATTAAAATCACCCAATTGCCCTAACTGAAATTACCAAAATAGCATTCTTCTTCCTCCTAACATCCAAACCTCTTTTCTATTACTCTATTCATGGTTTTTCTTCTTCCATTCACCATTGTAGTCGAAAGTCAAACCTCCTAGCAAGGGATTCTTCATTGGAGCTTTTTTGTCCATTGAAGGTTTTTTATCCATGTAAGTGTGATCTATTGAAGGTTTTGAAACTTCTCCTTTCATTTCAAGTAATTTGTGTTTTGAAGGTAATGTATGTGTTTAGGATTGGTTGGTTTTTAGGTTGTTTTGTTCAAATTGTAAGCTAAAGGCTTTAAGAGTAATTTGGTTGTGAATGATGGCATTTGTAAGGTAGATTTGTAGATTTGTAGTTTCTACAAATCTGCGACGAAATCAGTTTTTAATTTAACTAAAAAACTGATTTCAATTTTTACAGAGGTGTGAAACCGATTTAACCATGCGATCAGTTTCATGCCATTGAAAAACCGAAATAGGTTTTTTGTTTAAATGAAAAATCGATTTGAGCAGTTTTTCATGTTTTCGATATTTATTGTGTTTTTGATGCCGTGTATTAAATTTTAGTGTTATGTGTGGTTAAATATGATCGTATTTTGTTCTATTTAATTGGATTTGGCTGCAAAGTGTTATGAGTGTACAATAAATTCATCAAAAGGTTTTTTGATCCACTTAAAAACTAAGTTAGGTAGTGTTACCATAATTGTGATATATCTTGTGTTTTTTATGGTAGGTATTGATTTATAATTTTATATTTTGTTCTATATGATTGTACTTTATAATGTTGACCCATTGGAGTGAGACTAATTAAACATTCTTTGAATGTTATAGGAATGACTCAATAGACAATCGTAATCAACTTTGGCGGAGAGTGGAATAGATCTAACTACGTTGAGGGTGAGTCGATCATATGTGGGGTCCCCAAAGATAGTAGTTTTTCATCGTTGGTGGATGTTGTGTATAGAGAGGCTGGCATTGATAGAAGAATGTGGGATATCCATATTTATTATTTACTGTAAAGTATGACAAATGGACAAGTGAAAAAGATACGTATCATGTCCAATCTTGGTATGGTTGGTTTGATGGCGGTGAAAAATATTGATGTTAAAGAGATTTATATCGATAAGGTTGCAAGAGATTTTGGAGTTGGAGTAAGTAGGCGTATCGTTTGTCCAAATGTCACCGACTCAATACCAGACACAAGACATGACATGCCAAATACAGATAGACATATAGATCTACATATGGTTCAAAGTTAATTTTATCTTACTTTAGGTGTCGATAGCAATCAGGTTGATGTTTCGGTCATCCCATTTACATCTATGGAAAGTCTTATTTATGACATTAATGATGACTATATGAATTATGCTAGCGATGATGAAGATCAGGACACACATGATGATGGTGATTAGATAGGGGATAGTGATGAAGAACAAACTGGAGATAGTGATGAAGAGAAAACTCAATTTAATGATGTCATTCAGGATGAAAGGTTTTCCAGAAATAAGATTTTTGGGTTTACAATTTCAGAACAATTCTTCACAACCATACTGGATTGTTCTCGGTGTAGAACTGGGCGATATTAAAGCTACTTCAAGCGCTATGTTAACCATCTACCAACGTGGTACTTTGTATAAAGGTGCAGTCATTGATAGTAAACAAGAAATGTGTACAACTATCGGAGAATATGCTTTGAAATCCAAGTTTGAATATCGTGTTAGACGCTTAGATGCAGAGCGATTTGAAGCCGGTTGTAAGGATAAGAGTTGTAGTTTCATAATTCGCGCAAGATGTAGAAAGGGTTGTTCGATGTGGTTTGTGTTGAAGTATGTGGCGGAACACACATGTTGTCAGGTAGCCATGGAATCACATATGAAAAGTGTGAAGGCCATTGTCATCGAAAAATTATATGCGGGAAAGATGCGGAGAGATATTTGTACACCTAATCATTTTATCAGAGAAATGCTAGAGCAGTATGGTGTGCAGATCTTGTACAGTAAAGCTTGGAAGGCTTTACAATATGCAAAGAAACTAGCATATGAACAAGCGGATGAGTCATATCAATAGCTTCCGCCCTACTTTGAAATGTTAAAAATATTAAACCTCGACACAATGAAGGCAATTAAGAGGGATGAAAACAACTGGTTCTTGTATTCGTTCATTGCATTTGAAGCTTGTATTGAGGGTTTTTGATCTTACATGAGATCGGTTGTTGCTATTGATGCCATCGATTTGAAAAGTGAATACAAATGGGTGATTTTTTTTTGCTACCTGCAAATATAGGTCGAAGATGATTTATCCTATTGCTTTTGGATTTGCTGATAGAGAGTCAGATCGTTCATGGACTTGGTTTTTAAGCAGATTGCGAGAGGCGATCAGTGTGTTAGACGATTTGCTTATCGTATTCGATCGTCATAAAAACATATCGCATGGGATGAGTGTAACTTTTCATGAAGTCTCACACATATTGTGTTTTTTCCACCTGTGGCAAAACCTTAAGCAAAATTGTTAAAAGTATTCGAATGTGATGGAAAAAACATTTTACAGTACAACATACAGTTATGTGCTAGATGACTGCAATAGAATGTTGGAAAAAATTTGGGCGTTACATCCGAAATCACATAAAACTTTGGTTAAGGTTAGGGTGAGCAGGTGGTCACGACACATTGTCCGAAAAGAAGATATGACACAATGACCATTAACATTGCAGAATCACTCAACAATTGCATGATGCAAGCACGTCGTTTGTCAATAACAACTACAGATAAATATGTGAGAAATGTGCTATAAAGATGGTTTAATAATAGATGTGGTACTATTGAAAAACTCATGACTTATGTTACCACTGTTGTGTACGATTGAATCATGTTGACCAAAAATTTATCTACAGAATGTACCGTTCATTCTATTATAGAACCGATCACATACAGTGTTCTACATCCTAGCAAAGGCGATGCAGTGGTTAATATTGAAGCGCACACATACACTTGCTTGCAGTGGAACTTAGATCAGTTGCCATGTATTCATGCATGTGCTGTAGCCAGATATCATAATTGTACATTGTCATTTTCTATATTTAATATCATATCATATTTTAACATTTAAATTTATGATACATGTCAGGTTTAAGGGCGTCAGTTGTAATACACTTTGCAGTCACAATTATAACACAAAGTGACTGAAAGCTGCATATGCACGTCCGATCAATCCCGTTCCTAAATTTTCTAGTTGGAATGTTCTTACAGAAGTTAGAAGCATGATTGTACTACCACCCATAGGAAAAAGACAAGCAGATAGGCTGAATGAGGGTCAAATTCCTTCAGTTGGGGAAGCCCGTCGAACTAAGAAGTGTGAAAAATATGGTCAGAGGGGACATAACCGTTTTCGTTGCTCTAAGCCCCTTACATCCTCTAGTGGAGGGACGAGCACAACCGCAAGTGCAGAAGCTCAAACTAGCGAAGCTGCTACTGTAGAAGCTAGGACAAGCGCAAATGCTAATGTAAATATTACGCCCTCACGAAGATGCCGCCTCTATCATGAGACTGGACACAACCAACGTCGATGCCCTCAACGGTTTCCTACTCCCAATCTAAGATTGTGTAATGATAAAAACAATGATGATTAGACATATTAATTAATTCAAGCTTTTGCTTAATAGATGTTATGTTATTTTTTGAAATGAATTATATTACGCAAATTCTATAATGAAGTGGTATTACTATACTCGAATAGTAAAAAAAGAGGGAAAAGTTTGTTAAATGTTCATTAACTTTAATTAAAAAAAATAAATTACTAATAAATTCTAATTTGATGAAGAATGAAGTGAAGTAATTGACATCAAAATGGAAAAAGAGGAGAAAAGAGAGTTTATCCATTGGAAACAAAACTCTATGGTTGTTGTTTATACTCGAATTGTTGTAATATTGATCCGTTGTAGATAACATCACTTCTATGGTTTATGTGTATTTTCAGTTATTGGGAACCTTCAAATTTCAAGGAAAAGGGGTACAAATTGGACAAAATCAACGATCGGTTTTTCAATACGGTTAAGAAACTGAAATAGGTTTTTAAACTCTCCTAAAAATCGATCATTGATTTTTCCCTCATTTTAATCTGATCAGTTTTTCAGGTGAATAAGAAACTGATTTCGGTTTTTAAACCCCTCTTAAAAAATCGATCATCATTTTTCTTACTTTTATCCAATTTTGATGGCTTTTGGTGGGCAACAAATGGCCCCAAATTACTTAAATTTAAACAATTAAAATAAAATTGGGTAAATAACTTACATAATGACTCTATATGGTGATATTGAAGTTTGACATGACATTAGGTGACAACATTTAACCTTGTATAAATCTTAATGTAGATTCATCCAACCATGTTTGCTTGTAATGTTAATCCGTATTGGAATGTAACATCAATTTTATGATTTTTTGTGTCTTTTTGGGCATTGGGAACCTTCAAATTTGAAGGAAAAGGGGTTAAAAATTGATCAAAATAAATAATCGATTTTTCATTATGGTTAAGAAACCGAAATTGATTTTTAAACTCTCTTAAAAATCGATCTCTGATTTTTCCTTCTTTTTCATCTGATCAATTTTTCAAGTGTATGAGAAACTAATTTTGGTTTTTAATCCCCCCTGAAAAATTGATCATCGTTTTTCTTGCTTTTATCCCCTTTTGATGGCTCCATATGGTGACATTGAAGTTGGACATGGCTTTAAGTGACAACGTTTCACCTTTTGCAAAGATAAATGTTGGTTAGAGTTAGAAAATTTTAGATCATTTCAAGGATAATATAAAGTAAAAGCTGATTTTTTCGATTTTTTCCAAAATGAATATTATTTAATAATATATAAATGAATGAATAAATAAATATAATTACTTATATACAACCATTGGGGTTCAGGGTTCGTTCCAGAACCCAGATTTCATCTAGGTTCCTGGGTTTGAATGAACCCACATCTGGGTTCGTTCAAAATGAACCCAAATGAAATCTGGGTTCGATTTGAACCCAGATTAAGAAGAAGAAGAAGAGATGAAGAAGAAGAAGAGAAAAGAAGAGACAAAAGAAGAAGATGAAAAAATGAGCAGAAGAGGAGAAGAGAAGACAAAGAAGAAGGTAAAGAGCAGATGAACCTGGGTTTGAAGAAGAAGAAAAAGAAGAAGGAGAAGAAGGAGAAGAGAAGAGAAGAAGAAGAAGAATGAAAAAGAAGAAGAAGCAGAAGAGAGAGACGGTCTGGGAAGAGAGAGAGAGAGAGAATGTGGGTTTTTGTTTTTTGTTTTTTGTTTTTTTGAAGAAAATTAAAAATAATATCAAAAGATAATTTTGTCCCTATGTGAGTTAACATTAACGGAGATTCCCTAATGACAATGACTAAATTGTAATTAAAAACAAATTTTGACTCCATCTGTAATTATTTTCAAATCAGTAGGTTAAATTGTAATTTACTCTAAATTATAATTTACTTCAAAATAAAATTATTGAGAGAATCATTGAGAACCCTCTCAACGTATGCTTTATTACAATTGAAAACCACTTTTACTTTTTGTAACAATGACCTCCCTTGCACTAATGGTTTGACCACGTTAACCGTTTAAAATAATTAAAAAATAACAAATTAAAGTAAAAAGACAAGAATGCCCCTAACTAACTAATTAAAAATAATTTTTAAATTATAAAATAATTAAATTTAAAAAGACAAAAATAAAAAAATTAGATCTACCATCGTCTATCAACATGATGGACGATGGTGATTAATTTTAAAAAACCAAATTTTTTTAAAAAATCTTTTATATTTTAAAAATTTTAAAAAAAAATTTAAAAAAAAGGATGGAGATCCAATTTGGAGAGATTGGATCTCCATTTATAAAGCCAAACACACCCACCTATGGCTTTCAATTTCGTCTCTCTACCTTCTTTCTCTCTCTCTCATTCTTCTCCTTATTCTCTTCTTTTTCTTCATCTTCTTCACCAGTTGACTGCTTGGATGCCTAGACCAACGTCTAGGTACCAGGCTTCTAGGTTTCAACCGGTCGAAACACAAGTCGACGTTTGGGTTTCGAGATCGAAACCCAGATGTCGGCCTGGGTTTGGTTCCAACTTGGAACGAATTTTGTTTAGTAACCAGATTGGCGACGATCTAGTATTGTTGCCGATATGGTTACCTCGATGTCCCTTCCCTCTATATGCTCTCACTAGGATTGTTATTGTGTGTGCATTTGATTGATGATGACGACAGTGGTTTTTTATGAAGTTGACAATTGGTTTTTGTTTATGCTGATGATTGATAATGATAAACTTTTGTTTGTATTGATGATAGTTGAAGATGGAATTTGTGTTGATGATGTTCATCAACAAATGTTGAAGGAGGTAGTGTTGAACTGGTGGTAGCTCAATTTCATTGTCATTTTTATTTTTTATTTATTTTTTTCTATTTTTTCCAAATTTATCATGACCGTCTATTTTGGGATGGACAGTTTAGATCCATTTGAAAAATTTTATTTTTAAAATTTTAAAATTTATTAATACTAATTATTAATATAATTTTTAAAAGAAAATTAAAAATTAGAAAAAATAACCAAAATATCCTTATTACAGTTAACTCTCACAGTCAACTATGATCAAACCGTTAGTACAGAGGAGGTCATTGTTATAAAAAATAAAAGTTATATTCGATTGTAATAAGGTATATTTCCAGAGGTTTCTAAGTAATTCTCTCAAAATTATCCCTAATAATAATAAACAAGGATAAGATTAGGGTCGGGGGAACAACTTTTAAGAAAAATAAAATAATTAACCGGAGTCAACTAGTCAAGTCAGGAGAGCAGCTTTATCAAACAAAACAAGTCAGGGGGGCAGCTTTTTCAAATAATTAATAATTGGTTTTTAAAAAGAAAAAGTCTGGAGGAGCAGCTTTTATAGTGTACACAGAAGAAAATTGTGAATCAGATGGAGAACCAGCATACACGAGGCTGAATAAAGTTTCTTACCTTTTAATATTTTTACAAATCTCAGTAGGAGCATGTGCCCTGATCTTGTGATGGGTCTGCCCCTGAGTGGAGCAGACATGCTACGACTCAACACACAGCTTTTAAGAACCCAAAAACATCAATTCAAATACTTCAAAAAAAAAAAATAATAAATCAATTCAAAATCTCTTTTTAGGATCAGCCATCATATTTCTCTGTAACATCTGTTCTCTGTAATGGAAGCATCAACTATTTCAACATTTATAATAATCGAAAACTAAATTACGAAATTTTCTTTCTGAAAGTTCCACCAAATAATTTAGATCTTCAGAGTGGTTACAACTATCTTCTAAGTGGTAGAGTCCACCTAGTTTAGATCTCACCTTTTTCTGTATCTAGTTTAAATCTCAACCTTTTTCTGTCTTTCGAGGTGCATGTATACATACTATATCATCAATTCAAGCGCCTATCATAAAGGGTGAAAGATTATTCGAAAAATTCTTGCTATAAATAAAGTCTGATTGATTTAAATTAGAACTAACTAAATAGTATAAGCTAAAATAAAATAAACTAACTAAAATTCTGAAACTTTTATGATATTATTGTTAAATTTATCATTCATTTTTTATAAATTAAAAAAATCACAATTCACGTCTGATTTCGGTTAGTTAGAATCTTATTAGTCAACATTATTTAATGTTAATTGCGTGATGAGTTGAAATTGAGTAAGCTCGAAACTTATATGGAGATTGCAACTTGACCTTAAAAAATGAGATCTCAATACGTTTTATAAAGAAACAGTATAAATTAAACAATAAAAATTAGAAAAATTACAATTCATACTTGATTTCGATTTAAAAGTGAGCGTTTTCATATTCAGAAGTACACGAAATGAAAAAACCAAAAAAGGGACAGGCTTGATAAACATGAGTGAGGCGGTTGAATAAAGATATTATATGTTTGAGGGAGGTTAAGATAGTTATATATATATATATATATATGTATATAATTTCTATGGTGTGTGCTTATAATTTTAAAAAGATAAGATGAACCAATTAAAATCATCCATTACATTTGAATTAAATAGGAGAGAGAATGCAATGAATAAATTTGATTGATTCGTCTTAACATTTTAATATTAAGAGATACTGACCAAAGAAATTTTGTATATATATAAGAAAAGAATTAATAAAAGAAGAGTAAAAAAAAGAAGAGAAGAAAATAGGAGAAAATTTCAGAATGCTTGAACAGAATATTTGGGTATCTGATTTTGATTTATTCAGATAAGTAATTTTATTTCAATAAGATTTGGAATTAATGAAATTAATTAATTTTTTCATAAATTCTAAATTGAGTTTATATGATTTTAGGGTGGATCCAAGTTTATGAGGAATCAAATAAAAATCCATTTTAGATCCACATTTAAGCAAACGAGTTCTGTGAGTGGATAGTTTTATTTTTAAATTGATTTATTTAATTATGATTATTTATATTTAAGCTTTTATTATTTGTGGAAAAAAATGATTTATTCTTTTAAATGACGTTCTAAGTTATGAATCATGTTTTAGGTTTGAAATTAGAATTTATTACGTATTTGTAGATTCGTATATGTGTTAGAAATTTCAACTGGAATTTTATGTTTTCAGCTTGAGTTTATTATGAAAAAAGATTTCAGAATGTTTTAAATAATATTACGTTATGCTTCGAGAAAGAATATTAATTGTATTTTGAGAAAAGTATATGTTCAGAATTATAAGTATATTCAAAAAAAGAATTGCATATATATTTGCATATGGAAATTGTTTAGCATTTTAAAGTAAAACAATAATATTTTCAAAATACTAAGATTGTACCGTCACCTATGACGGTCAGGTTACACATGTATGAGTTTTAGAATCGTCCAGCATGAGTATGACAAATATTGAAAGAGTCATTAAGTCATTCAACACATGTACGATAACTATTATCCTTCGCTCTGCATGTATATTAAGTATCTTCACCATGTATGATAGATTTTCCTAGGTACTAGTTGGTGTAGATTTTCAAATTACAAGTGTTATATACTAAGTTGATCAATAAAGAAAGAGATTCAAAATGTCATATTTAAACAGTTTTCTAGATTACGTTTTATAAAGTAAATAAAAATAAATTTTTATTGTGGCTTGACGGAGACTAGGGACCCACACATCTGTAAGAGTCATAAGTCTATGGATAGAGGTCCAATAAATGCTTGAAGCGTGATGGCCAAACTAAAGAAGCTTGTGCTATTATTAAAAAGAGATTTTAGAAAATTTTCACAGATTATAGTTGCAAAATACATTTTATAAAGTTACAAGAAAATGATATGACATTATGTATAAAGTAGATTTTTGGAGTAATAAGTTATTGAAGGATTTATGTTTACTAAATTTTTTTATTATATTTTATTATATCGAATTTAAATAATTTTCTAGCTTACATTTTATAGAGCGGATTCATAATGGTTTCTTATTGCTTTCATAGAAGTTTATACGAATTATACAAATTATTCATGCAGATATTCACAATTTCATTATGATATGAGATTTGAATTCATTTTTATTGTTAAGACATGTTATGTTTCATTTAGAAATATTTTGAGAAAAACTATATCCATTTACTGAGCGATAACGCTCACTCTTTTAAAACCTATTTTTCCAGGTATTTGATATTGGTTCATGTAGATTATTATATATCGTGAGAATAATCATATAATGATGAACAACATGCATTTGTGTGCATTATTTTTAATTGAATAGATTTCTTAAATGCATTTTAAGAATATTTTTACAAATAAAATATCTTTTCTAGATATTTTGTGAATATTTTATTTATTCAACACATCAGTCCAACACATAGAGGACGAACAACGGCTTAAAGTTGGGGGAAGATGAGCTATTGGTTCGATGGCCATGGATGATTAAGCGGCGACAGTTCAAGCTTGAAGAGAATGATTGCAAGTCAGTCGATCATGGTGGAAAAGAAAGACGAGATATGAGTCGGCAACTTGGCGACTGAAGGTTTGGATGAAAAGTTGCAAGCCAACCATGGAGGTTTGACAAGAAATTTGGGGTATGTTGGTTTGCTAATCTGGTATGTTGGTTGGCAGCCTAGGTGGTCTGCACCAACAAGAAATTCTGGGTGATTTCTAGAAATGTGGGTCCCTAGTAGAGACCCAGTGGCTTTTATTTATTTATTTATTTTGTGATGGATTTTTTTGATTTTAAATGGATTTGGTTTTGCGATGAATTGGGTAAGGTTGATTGATGATGAAGATGACGAAGAAGGGTGAGGTTGATAAAGAAGGAAAATAATGAGAAATGAGAGAGAAGATGATGGTTTTGAACCCAGATCTTAAACTTGAAGATCTGGGTTCTAGATCGATGATCTAGATTTCTTTTTATTTTTTTATTATTTTTTATTTTTTTGCAACTTTTTTTTTTTAATTTCTATTTTTAAATTAATCACCTTTTATTTTTTTATTTTTTGAAGATTTGGAATCTAGATCTTCAATTAGATTTTTTTCATTTTTCATTTTTTGGCAATAATTTTTATATTTTAATGTGATTTATTTTGATTTTATATTTTAATATTATTTATTTTAATTATTTGATTTTTGATTTTTTATATTTTTATGTTATTTATTTTGATTTCAGGATTTTTTATATTTTAATATTATTTAAGTCAAGGGAAAATTCAACATTTTGACTTCTTCCTAACATATTTATTAAAAAATTCACAGGAAATTTTGGATAAAAATCAATCTAGAGTGAGAAAATAAATATTTTTACAAATTATAACAGTTTTTAGGGATTTTGCCTATTAAAATTTGCTTTAAAATGTTGAACTAGACAACCCATTTTGACTATTTTTAAGCTATTATTCAAATTTGCTTTAATGGGCATGAAGCAAAACTCTATTGGATTCTATGCTATATGCCTAAATCTTCAGTCGAATGAAAATATCGATAACGGGTGATTTTGATTTTTTTTTTTAATTATTATTCTGTTTAATACTAATCACAAATTTTAAATATGTTAAACATGCTCATAGGCATAGAAATTAAGTTCTTGGAATGTACTACTGGATTCCTAACAATCGGCGATACATTATGAGAGTTGATAAATGGTAATTGACAAACTAACTTTTAATGGGTTCAATTATGGAGTTACTAACAAATTTTGATTCCACTTATTTGCTTTCAAATACCAGACTAGAAATTTTGATTCACCAACATAGATACTCCAACTAGGAACGTAATATTAAAGGTGGAGATTTGTGGATCGATGATGACAATGGCAAAATTACTAAAGGTCATGCAATCAATGGCAAAATTACTAAAGGCCATACAATCAATCGTTTTTTCATAGTTTTTCATATTAGCCACTTGGATTTATATTATCAGACTAAAGAAGTCCTCTTGCTATTGAAACACAGTGGTGAATGGTGATGATGGCTATACAACATACTCTTAAAATAAATAATTTACATTATTGAGTTACGAAATAGTAAGCAAAGCTTTTCCACTATTGGATTTTACTGGAATTGATATATCAAAGTAGTGACTTGTGACACAAGTCACAAATATCCAATTCCACATCTCTTATTTCCTTTCTAAATCATCAAACTCCTGCTATTGACGACTGAAAAAAACTCCAGAAAAGTTACTGCCAAGTTACTGCTATGGGGCTTCTAACTTTATATTTTCCTGAAACCCAAGTCAGAGATCCAAAAGATGAATCGGAGGATGGTGTAGTTGGTACTTCAAGCCCGACGAAAGTCACCTTGTAACTCAATTTCTGCCCACGATTCTTAAAGTTTAAAATCATAGGCTCGACTGTCACCGACACTCCACTAGGCTGCTCCACTTGGACTGCATAAGAACATATAGGGGTCCCTACATTTGTCACGGTCCGCTGATGTTTCATGGTGATGTTTTGAGCATTACCTTTGAAAATCACTGCGAAGGAAGGGTAGTTCAGGTCACCAGGCTGAAAAGTTCGTTTCTGAGGACAAGTAGAATTCCCTCTTGAAAATAAATTAATTTGAGAAGAGGTGTAATTTAGGCTGCATAGATAGTTTAGATAGTCTTCCGTGGTTATATCGTAGATTAGACCTGGATCAGCAGCACTCTCTGGATCAACATGGCCTGAACCAAAGGCAAATGGGGTAGCCAACAAAGAGTAGCTAGAAGCATCACCAATTGGAGCATTTTTGTTGTCTAGAGTGTATGCTGTTGTCATTAAAGCTGATTTGATTGCAGCTGGTGACCAATCTTGATGGGCTGATTTGAGAAGTGCAGCTAGGCCACTAACATGGGGGCAAGACATCGAAGTGCCTGAAATTATATTGAACAGAACGCTTCTCTTGTCGGTTTTGAGCCTAGTTGGGCTAGTCATTGGTGGCCAGGCAGCTAGTATGTTCACTCCTGGTGCAGTCACATCTGGCTTGATCACATCCGGTCCAACTGTACTTGGTCCTCTTGATGAAAATGCTGCCATAACTGGCGCAGTTTTACCAAAAACTGTCCCTTTGAAGACAATTGAAGCTGTTGGTTTTTTCGTTGAGTTCACATACATTTTGATGGTATTACCTGCTGCTGCTCCTAATGCAGCAGCTGGCAATATGTTAGGATCAGCAACAAGTTCTTCGCTGTTAGCATTTACTATTATCATTCCAGCTCCATTTGCTAATTTTACTATCTCTCCCTTTTTAGCTCTTCTGATGACTCCTGTTTGGCAAACAACAATCCTTCCTTTCACTAGTTCTTGATTGAGTGAACCATCAATACAGTACTCAGCTCCTGGGCCGCCCGCAGTTTGGTTATACACAAGTGGCAGCTGCTCTGTGGCTTTGCCAAAGTATGAAGATGACCCTTCAAAGACTTGACCATTGCCAAGCTTGACAATTGCTGGGAAGCTTCGGTCCATGTAGCTTGCAGCGACAGTCATGAGCCATGGTGCAGTGTTGCCTACAGTTGATCTCGATGGGCCTGAATTGCCAGCTGAACATGAAACAAAAACCCCATTTTTTGTCGCCCCAAATGAAGCTATGGCTGTGGGATTATCGTAGTATTGCCCGGAGGAGCCTATAGAGATTGACAACACATCAATGCCATCAGAGACAGCTTTGTCAATGGCAGCACATATATCAGCAGGAAAACAACCAAGTGGCCAGCATGCTTTGTAAGCAGCAATTCTTGATGTATACCTCATTCCAACTGCGGAGCCTTTTGCCAAGCCAAAAAAGCTGGCATTTGATACACGATTACCAGCAGCAGTTGATGCAGTGTGTGTACCATGACCTTTTACATCTCGTGGTGATCGATAATCTACTTTTTCATTGATTCTTCCATAGACAGCTTCATAGGCTTTGTAGAAGACTCTTGCACCAATGAGCTTTTTGTTACAATTTGATTTTGAGAACTCGGTGCCTTCCTCACAATCACCTTTCCATTTTGAAGGCACTGAAGATATGCCTCTGTCTTGGAAACTGATGTGTTCTGGCCAGATTCCAGTGTCAATAACTCCAACTATTACATCGCTAGCCAAGTTTGTGGCAGACCACAGTCCTTTGCCATTTTCTAGGCTAAGAAACTGCGGAGAATGTGTGGTGTGAAGAGTTAGCATTTCATCAGGAGTGGCAGAGAGAAAACCATCAACTTGTTTTAGTAGTTCAAGATGTCTTGTAGATAGCTTCGCGGCAAAACCAGAAATGACAGTTTCATAGACATAAAGCAGCTCTGGAGGTGATGTTTTTCGATCTTCCTCTTGGGGTGAGAAATCGTTGACAGAATCGATCATTGCTTGGTAAAATTCTCTGTAGTTACCTGCAGGAGCATGATTTGCTGCAACCTTGTTCTTGTCCATGTGAATTATGTAGACTCGCGTGTCTATTGAAGCAACTGATGTTGTAGCCATGAAGACAAGCAACAACAAAGATGTCCAAAAGATCATGGTGACTGAAAAAAGAAGAAGAAACAAAACGTTAATTCATTAGTCAATTTGAATGCAAACAATAATAACTATGAACAAAATTGGACTAACTAGTATATAGTATTTTCAAATGCAAATGAACTATAACTTGGCAAAGAAATATGTTCTTCTTCTCCAAGAATGGAACAAACTGAATGCAGTAACATATTCATATATTCCACAGCAAACATGAACTAATTACTACTTGAACAAAAGAGATATGTTTATACCGCTCTTTTGTCTCAACAATAAGAGAAATTACAGAAGAACGAACACGTGAAACACGAGGAGTGAACAAATCAACGAGGACTATATATAGGCCAAAAAGCACTTGAGCCTTAGTAAGGTTGGTTTGAAATAATTTTTACTTTTAATTTTTAATAATAAAAATAAAAAAGCACAAACCGGAGCTTTTTAGTAACTATTTCTATAATATATTTCAAAATAACTTTTATTTTCTGAAATGCTTTAAAATTATTTGATTGGAAATTTTGAACATTTTAAAAATAAAAAAAATTTAAGTAAAAAGATCAAAATACCTTCAATTATTTTATTTTTATTTAAATTAAAATTTGAAAATTTGAAAAAAAATAAAAATATTTAATTAATAAATGGGTAAAAATTAATTAAAATATAAAAATAAGTAAAAAATCTAAAAACATGAAAATGAATAAAAAATCTTTAAAAAAAATTAACTATAACTTGGCAAAGAAATATGTTCTTCTTCTCCAAGAATGGAACAAACTGAATGCAGTAACATATTCATATATTCCACAGCAAACATGAACTAATTACTACTTGAACAAAAGAGATATGTTTATACCTCTCTTTTGTCTCAACAATAAGAGAAATTACAGAAGAATGAACAGGTGAAACACGAGGAGTGAACAAATCAACGAGGCCAAAAAGCACTTGAGCCGTAGTAAGGTTTGTTTGGAATAATTTTTATTTTTAATTTTTGACAATAAAAAAAAAAAAAAGCACGGAGCTTTTTAGTAACTATTTGTATAATATATTTCAAAATAATTTTTATTTTCTGAAATGTTTTTAAAATTATTTAATTGGAAATTTTGAACATTTTAAAAATAAAAAAATTTTAAGTAAAAAGATCAAAATACCTTTAATTATTTTATTTTTATTTAAATTAAAATTTAAAAATTTGAAAAAAAATAAAAATATTTAATTATCAAATGAGTAAAAATTAATTAAAATTTAAAAATAAGTAAAAAATCTATAAAATGAAAATGAATAAAAATCTTAAAAAAAATTAATAAAAGTATATAATTAACAGTGAATTAAAAAAAAAAAATTCTTTTGTGTTAATGGAATATTCTACTATTGCTCATCAAGTTTATGTATCTAGACCATTCAACACATACTCACCAAGTTTATTTCGAGCAGTGAGCCTTGATGCCAACATTCAACTTCCATTGAAGAAAGCGAGAGAGAAAATTTAACACCCCACCATTTCATTTGTCATAGTTTTTTTTTTTTTGGTCATTTTCTTTGCTCCTCTCTACAACAGAACCTGGAAAATTCTCATCCCAATGCCCAAATTTGCCTACTGTTGCTCATCCCTCTTCTATGCACTCCGTCACTCTCCTCTTCCCACTCACGAAAAACTCCTCCACTTCCAGTCCAAATCAAACACCATATACCAAATAACCACAAAATCAATCAAACACCCCAAATCAAAACCAAAAACACAATAAAAATCCAATCTTTTTCATTTTTCCTCACCAACTTAACTTGGACCTGCATCTGGTTCACATTCCTCGCTGTCTCGACAGCCGTCTTCAAATCTGTCATCGGATACCCAGCAAAAATCGTGCTGTTGCTAACCCTCGCAGGCAAGCTGCTGCCATCCATCAGCAAGAGAAGGGCTGACAAAAGGGGTTAGGTTGTTGATCTGTGGTGACAGGGGAAAGAAATATGAAAGGACATGGAGGGTATTTTGTATTTATTAGTCATTCTTATAAGGGTAAAATGAACTACATAAAAGTTTCATTAAACTTCAAAATGGCTTCTCATGTTTTCTCAGGAAGCTCTTCCTTCAAAAGCCAGGAATTATGGTTTCACCTTGGAAGTTCTTTCCAAAATCAAAAGTCATCTTTAGGAGAACACCCAAACTCTCCAAATAATGGCTTGTGGCTTCAATAAGCCAAAAAAAGCTCTTTCAGGGGAATCCCAAATAGGCACTAAAAATAGGTGTTTTCCTATTATATAGTTTTCTTCTAAAGTGAAGCTTGTGCAAGGTCTGAATCTAAGTGGACACGATAAATAAATTTAGCCCAAACAAAATCAATAAATAGGTTCAATTTAAGTGCAAGTCCAATAATTATTAGTCATTGATATTGACGCAACCCGAACCGGATACCTCTAGCTCTAATCCGATAGGTCACGTCTAACACCCTAACGGATCATTTTCAGACTCGACTCGTCGGGTTAAGCGAAATCCGTGGAGCGAATCCTAGATTTTCTAATACTTTCTAAAACATTGTTGGGTTGGTTTTTTTAAAAAATTGAAAATGAGTAGAACTTTTTTTCGATTTTTAAACTTATTTTCTAACAAAATTTCGGCAGCATAACGACTGCATTTTTTATGTTCTAGAAAACCCTGTTTACAAAAATTCAACACCTCAACTATTTTTCAGCACCAACTCAACTTCTGATTGCCCCTAGGCCTCAAACATGCATTTAATTTCTCAAATCAACTTAATAAAATTCAAAACACAATTTAATAAACCACATTTAACTTAAAAACAATTTAAAAACAGTTACGTACTTATAAATTCAAATTACAAGTTACTTATATAATTCAAAAGGAATTTACATGAAAATATAACTGATGTAAAAATGGATGGTTCAAAATGATGTCGTGTCGCGCTAGCTCGCCCGCTAGAGGTAATGTCGTCGCTCGGCTACCTGCTGAGAGTACCTGAGGAGGTGTTTGTATAAAAAGAGAAAAATAATGAGCTAGAAGCTCAGTGAGTGATAATTTATCTTTTTTTTGAAAATTTGATTTCTAAATGTCCTTCTCGAAAAACGTTTGAAAACAATCTTTATTTCTTTAAATATTCCAAACTTTAAATTCTTAAACTCAATTTAAACAAGAGAATTTATATATATATATATATATATATATCAATGCGAGCATGCATTTAAAATTCAAAACTCGTAACTTAAATCATATATATCTTGAATAAATAATCATAAAATTTCATTATCTTTCAAATCTACTTTTCTTTTAAAGTTATGTCTCGATAACTTGCAAAAATACTATAGTACCCCTAACTCTGGGGTCACGTGGCCTCCGTACGAGAAATGATCCAATGTAAAGGACCAACCGTGACAGCTTTGAGACATCTTGCAGTTATGTGCGGAATTTTCCAGCGCTAACCATAACACGTGAAACACCACCCCACATCAGCAATGACGACTCGACTGATAGACCAGGACACTTGTCCCCCCAGGTTAGTGACTCATCTCTCCCTAAAACTGTGCCAACTGATGTGGGATAGACCGGCCGGGTCTAATTTGATCTAAAAATCTCTAAGGGTATACTAATGGTTTTGAAAATACTTTTCTTTTTCTTTTTTTTTTCTCAATTCAAACTAGAAAACTTAATTTCTGAAATTTCATTTAAACAACCATACATATGCATATAAAATCAACATTCTCATTTCAAGCTAAAATTCATGCTCATATCAATGCATTTAAAATAACTTGAAATGAGCAATTAATTTACTTAATCAAGTTCGAAAATTGAAATATGTTTTAAAACTTTTAAAAATAAACTCACTCACAAAAACGGATAACTGTAAATGGCGCGTACGGAGCCCCTACTCCTCTCACCTCGATCCTCGCATGTCCTCGTCACCTACACAATATATGGATACGTAAATTTATGTTCGCGTCAACTTCTGGAAACTCGAAATAATTAAAATTACACAATCGCCCCTAAGTGACCCTTTTTACATGCAACCCTCCATTTTTGGTTTCTTTATTAATTCTAGGGTTTCGAACTCCGAACTCTGTTTTCTTCACCTAGAACCTATTTACTATCACCTAGGGACGTTCTCGCACTAACGGAATTGTGTTCGAAGGCCCGAAACAAAAATCATTCGATTTCGACCCCTTTAGGCCGAACACTATTCACAGCCCTATTTGAGGCTTTTCTTCATTCCGTTGTCGCTTCGAACACCTTCCTAACTCGCCCTCTAATCGGTCCAAGTGTTGGTACGGAAGGAAATGGTCAACGGGTAAGCGTTTTAGACTAAAAACGCGTTGTTTTCGCTGCTAATTTTTTTGGGCGTTTTCTTGGTTTTGATTTCAAATTTTAATCTTTGATTTTAATAACCTCAACACATCAAATTAAACTCGTTAGGGTCATTCGAACACTCAACGGACGTAATATGGGTCAATTTACGGAATCACCCTTCAAACTAGTTTAGTGCGCTTTTCAATCTCTCTTTAAATTTTTGATATTTTCTTGGTTTCCTAGGCTCTCAATAAACATCAATTCACTTAGTTTTCAACTTATTTTACTCAAAACTAACCAACAAACAAATCGTAATAAAACCCACTTCGAAAACAACTTAATCACCAACAAAATCATCAATAATATCAACTTCAATTTAAACAACTCATCCTCTTTTCTTCCTCATGAAATCATCCTCTTCCTCTTCGTGTTGACCTCGGTTTTGGACTAGTTTGGGTGCGAAATGGATGGTAGATCTGGGCTAGGTTCAGTTGGATCTTCTTCTTTTTCTTCTTCTCTCTTCCTCTCTCTCTCGATCGGCTGTCGATCTGTTTCGATCTGCGGTCTGTCTCGATCCTGTCGTTTCTGGTTTGTACTCCATTTCTGCTCGGTCTTGGCGTCTTCGTTTTTGCTCGGTGACAGGTCTCGTTTGCGGCTGGTTCGGCGAGTTTCTTGGCGTAGGGTTCTTGGTCTGGTGATGGCAGCTCGTCATCGTCGGTTCCGCATGCGATTCTGGTCTGGTTCTGGCGAGGTTTGCGGTTGGATGAGCTAGATCGACGTCGGGTTCTATCTTGGTTGGAACAGCTCGGTCAGTCGGCATCATCGTCTTCTTCTTTTTTCTTCTTTTCTTCTTCTTTTTCACGTCTTCTTTCTCTTCTTCTTTCGGTTTCAACGACTGTCTCTATCTTTGTGTTTTGTTCACTGTTTCAAGCTTCAATTTGTGCTTTAAATTTGTCTAAAGCTCATGTTTTCCTCCACAAACAACTTCAATAATACTGGTCACGTCCCGAGAAAATTTCTTTCTCATCCCTTAGCTTTTAACTAAATTTTACTTTGACCACAATTATTAAAACTTATCTTCAATTTAATCCCTTGTCGTATTAAATAATTACGCGATTTCGTTCACAATTTTACCCTTCCATTTAATCTTCAATCGGGTTTAAATCGATCTCTATGGGTTCCTTATAATCTTAAGCGCTTCCATTGACCATTTAGGGTCTCTAATAGTTATTTAGGGATTACTACTGGGAAGTTTGTAAAATTAAAATAGAGGGTTTACAGATATTGGTTTTAATACATTCCCATTAATTTTAAAGGTATACATATGAGTCCAATTCTATCCAGATTGTTATTTTGTTGGATTTATTGAAGCCAAAAACCCATGTATAGAAATGTATATATGTTATATAATAGGCCAAGTCAAGCCAATTAAACACTGGATATCAATCATGCAATCAAGTCAGATAATAATAATGATATTTTATTATATTTGATTGCAACTACATGAATCAAATCACATTTATAACAATCAATCATGTTTAGTTATAATCAAATATGTTTAGTAATAAGATATGATAAAATACAATAAGTAATTTTAGAATGTAATCAATTCAAGTGTATCTATACTCAAGTGTATTGTAGACAACCCATATATATATCGGTATACACTTGAGATATGCATACATTTGATAAAAAAAAAAAAACG
This sequence comes from Nephelium lappaceum, assembly GCA_021234005.1. NCBI lineage: Eukaryota > Viridiplantae > Streptophyta > Magnoliopsida > Sapindales > Sapindaceae > Nephelium > Nephelium lappaceum. The sequence goes on from JAIZFV010000556.1 coordinate 90,078, forward strand.
TGATTACATTTTAAAATGTATGATTGTAATTTATTATATGTGATTACAACTAAATATATATGATCACAATCAACAAATGTGATTATATTTACTTATTATAATTATACATATTTATTTGTAATCATATATAATAAATTATAATAATACATTTTAAAATGCAATCATTCATTTTTTTTTTTTTGTCAAGTGTATGCACACCCCAGATGTATATTAGAATGTGCAATTTATGTATATATATATATATGGGTTCTGTAACACTCCAATTTGCCATAAAAATTAATATAATGCAATGTTTAATCAATCACTTAAATCTCCAAAACTAAAACTAAATTAATGAAAAATTTCATAAAATATTTAATTCAATAACATAAATTTGTCTTAATATCTCAATAAAAGTCTTAAACAACTCAAATTCACAATTATTCAAAATCTATCCTTACATTTAAGTCATAATGATAGGACTCTCTCATATTCTTATCTTGAATCCAAGAAGACCCTATGACAAGCTAAAAAACTAAATATGGTTCTAAACTTTCTGATGGTAATAATTTAGAAATCTAACAATATATAGGGTGGTTTAATAAAAATTTCGGCATATAATGACTATTTATACATTAATTCCACCCTATGATAAACGAAATATACACTTCTAAAATATTTTAAAAATCTCAACTGTTTAGGACCTTCGGTCTCTCTTCTAAATCTTCTTTCAAGACAAGTAGCATATTGTAGCATATATTTATAAAGTAGGCTAGCTTTCATATGAAAACATA